>LBNU01031599.1:146724-157266 GCA_014162995.1 Artemisia annua | reverse complement strand
ATCTGAATGTTGCTGAAAAAATGATGAGAGTTATAATGGAAAAATGCTAGCAAGATGGTTTAGGGTAATTTATAGCAAACGTTCAATTTGTCCTGGACGCGAAACCCTCATCAAGGCGTTCCGCCCGTGTATTCCCAGGGGTTCCGCCAGATCTGACATCTTGAACCTTCGCCATAAGTTCCAAACCAACCTAAGTCACATCAACCTTATATACAAGTCATAAGAAATGGCGCTTAGTGTAATAAAGCATATGGATAGTCAACACACAACTTACCATAAACGATATGATGGTGACAGAGCACTTTAAGGCATGGTAACGATACCAAACAAAGTTACATCAAACCTAAGATGCTGAGCATGGCATAACATGATGTGACAAAGGGGCAACATATTCAAGGCATGTCGAAGGAAACTTGACTGCCCATACCAAACACTGTCACATACAAACTTAATGTGCGAACAAACATAACTTTGTGGTAAGAAAACACTTTTGGGTTAGTCAAAACCACATATGTTTCCATTAATTGCAAAATGACAACTTACCAATAAATGGGGATGTGACATTTCTGAGTTAAAGAAATATGAAAATGTTTGTCTATATGAAAAATGTGAAATGATGAAATGTAGCAAAAGAATGATTATTGCAGACTTATAACTAGAATTATGTTTCTACCAAAAACTAAAGTTTAGATTTGTCTGTTAACCAAAGAACTTAGCAAAGATCGTAATAATATAAATAACGCTTTTTAGGCGATATTTGTCATTAACAATCTCCCCTTTTTGTTGATGGACAAAACGATAAACTTCGTTTTTAAGTAAATCACTAATTTTAGTGTTAAGTCTTTAAAATACCGCTTATATTAAACTTTGTTTAGACTGTGACATTAACGGAAAAATCATTTTCATTTAAGTTTTCTAGAGTTTATGATATCTTCGTCCTCCCGCTTTTTGTCAAAACAAAAAGTAAGAGTAGTGATGAGTGGGTGTAAATATCTCATCATTGTTATCGTATTTTTAACTGCCCCAAATCACGTGAAAACCACGGAAGAGGGTAACATCAAAAACTAAAAGTTATCCCAAAGAGCGTGTTTTATAATGTTTAAATGCCAAAATTGATTAAAAACAAAATGAAATTGCGTACCAAAGTTTGCATTAATTGGCAGTTCAGTTCCCCCAAACTTCAAAGACTTGATAAAATTAGCCCTAACATTTATTTGAAAAAGAAAAGTCAAACCAAAATCTTTAAAAGTCCAAAATCTTATCAAATATAGTCTTGGGTGAAAGAGCTTTTCAAAAAGTTACAAGTTTAGTCCCTGAAGTTTCACATTGTGGCAAGTTGGTCCCTGAACTTTCAGAAGTTGGCAGAAATGCGCCTGGGTGGAATATTGTCGGAGGAAAATGCAACTTTGATCCTTGGAAAGTCACAAGTTGTTCAGAATTTGGTCCTTGTCTGTAAGCGTTTGAAGAAATTACAGTTTGGTCCCTTCAAGCTTTCATACAATTGTCAATTGATGTCCCCGGATACTTTAATTTGTGAAAGTATCATCATCAAATGGACCTTTGGGGTAATAAATAATCTAAACATATAGGATATACACAAGATCTTTTCTATACTTATCACATTACATGTTTATCCTATTCTGCCAAAAACATAAGCAGTACAAACTACATATACTAACAGTACTAACTAACTTTGTACTGTTAGTGTATTCTTCCAGCAGTTGAAACTTTGTCTTAAATCTTGTTTGTCCTGATGAGGATAATTTCCAACATCTCCTATATTATTACTTATTTACGTACGAAAGGGACTTTATACAATTCAAGTGGGGGCGGGGGAGTAGAATTATAACTTGAACTTTATTTGCCCCATTTTTCTAGTTTATTTTGAAAAATTATGCCATTTTTAAAATTTTGACATGTTTTTCCGAACCTAACTAGAATAGACCTTAGCCGAACATATTTAAACCTTAATATCATGGTGAGGATTAACTATTCAGTTTCCCCTGATTTACCCCAAATCCACCATAATTATGAGTGTGCCGGTAGTTTGTAGACTTTAGAACTTGGCCTTTACATCATTTCGAGACCATAAACGAGTAGTGTGTTAAGTTTTATTAATACATTTGGAAGAAACTTTTTGAAAAAGGCAATATTTTAGGATTATCACCCAAACAGCCTATATGTGTGTGTTTATCGATTAGTCACATTGACTCTTCGACCCTCGTGTTTAAACCCTTTGTTTGCACTCATCTTTAGTGTAAGATACCCCTAGATACACCCTTTTGAGCCTATCCTTTCGTTTCTTACCCTTATTATAAATGTTTTGATACACCTATTCGCCTTAGCCTACCGTGTAGTCTTGGTTTATGATTGGGAAGTGCCACTTGCTCTAGTTTGAGGTTCGAGTTAAGAGATTCAGAAATCACGCCTAAGTTGAAGACCTATCATTGAGGATCAATTGAGATCCCCCATTTATTCCATGTATGATTCATCTCAAGTGGGGGGATGTATGTTATTATTTCTTCTTATGTAGTTAAAAAATGTGAAATTCCGTATGTAGATAATTTATTTATGGAGCAACCTTGTATAGCACCTTGTTTTGAGCTTATAAAGATTTAGTATCGAAGAGGCCACTTCGATCACCTATGAATAATTAAGTTGTTGGTTCATAATCACCAACATGAAGACCAAGTGTTGTGCCCATCATGACATCCGCTAATGGCAGAAGCGCTTGTTATATGATCCAGTTTTTGCGTCTTGGAGCTTGATCTTGGATGAACGGCATGTGGTAACAACTCGGTCGTAGGCTAAGACTATTTTCTTTCATTTTTCTTTTACACCATTATTGTGAATCCCATGTCTTATCCTACCCGTTAGTTGTAAATCATGCTTAGGTAAAGGAATTGAGCAGTCATTGGTGTCTTGCCTGGCATTCCAGTCATGTACCATTGCCTTTGTCTCCTTTGCCGTAGTATGTTATTAACAACACTACACCAATAGCCTTATGCATGTTCACCCAATATTGGCTTTAAAAATTGTTTCGACCTTAGCTCTAGTGGTAGAGATTTGTGTAACCGCCAAGCCTATGATAGAATACATTCGATGACTGTGCGTTGAGTGATCACCCCGAAATTAACACTTAGATTAGGAAGAGAGCATGAGTGTTTGTTCCCACTTCGTGAGGTGTTCAGCTTTGATATATTCTAGCATAGGAAGTTTTTAGATTCATATCTTCGAGTTTCTCAGAAGATATCTTTTTGAAAATTATTCTAATAAGGTCTACTTGAGGGCAAGTAGAGTTCAAGTCGGGGAATATTTGATAACATCAAATAGTACCGATGTTTCAGTGTTAATTTCCCCCTATTATACTCATCTTTAGTGTCATTTTGTTAGGATATATACTCTTATTTGTTTATATTCTGTTTTCAGGACAAAGATGAGCTTAAGAACGAAAAGATGCGGAAATGGAAGGTTATTAATGAAAATATTTGAAGTATGCGGAATTTACACTAACTATGGTGTAGAGTTGTGCTCTACCTACACGTAGCATTCACTGAAGACCAGTCAACGCTTAACAAAGATCTATGGCGTAGTCAACATTATGGACTACGGCGTAGTTTATCATAGAAGACTTCTACGGGCGTAGCAAACATTCCAGCTACGCCGTAGGTCCCAAATTTAAACAGTGAAGAATTATCCGTGATCCTTGATAAAGTTACGGCGTAGTTCTCAATATAACTACGTAGTAGAAGTGCCAGCAAGAGTTCTACGCGGGTAGCAATTGATCAAGCTATGGCGTAGTTGGAAATTACAAAGGCTACGGCGTAGTCAACCCTAGTGCTACGCCGTAGCATAGTCGGGCACTATAAATACTAGCCCTAATTCCAAATTTTATATATCACTTTTCACCACTTCACCACAAAAAAGTTCAGAGGAATTTAGGGAGCAGGGAGAACGAAGTTCAACCAAGCATACAATATGTCTTCTAAGGGAGAATTCACGTTTCAATCATAATTTTATTCATTCTTTGTTTTTGTATCGAATTTATGTTTTCATTAACAATGTTGAACATCTATTTTTTTGCATCTATTAACATGAGTGGCTAAACACTTTTGGTGCTAGCCTCATCATGAAATTGTTGTTGCCATGATTTAGTTTTCTCGCATTTATTATCGTTTAATTTGTATACTTTCTTAGCATGTCTTAGGACACTCTAGTTTTGATAGTATTGATGTTTGGTAGTTCCTTGAAGCTAGGCTATTTGATAAGATGAACCATAGTGGATAGGGTATGTTTTGGTGATAGAAATATCACCATTCATGTAGAAATTCTAATAAACGACCACCTACCAAACATCTTTGCTTAAGATGCTAGAGGGGATGTAAGATCTGAAAGGCCGTATCCCGTTAGACTATTCTAAGTTAGTAGAGGAACTTCACGACTCTTGCACCTCGTAGGCAAAGTGACCATCCGAGGAACTCTTGCCATATTTTATTAGCAAGAATAGGGCAAGGTGTAAGATAGGGTAGGCGATTTGATAAGATGTGTCTATCGACTTAAACCCCTAGATAAAACGATAGGATGCATNCAAAGATCTATGGCATAGTCAACATTATGGACTACGGCGTAGTTTATCATAGAAGACTTCTACGGGCGTAGCAAACATTCCAGCTACGCCGTAGGTCCCAAATTTAAACAGTGAAGAATTATCCGTGATCCTTGATAAAGTTACGGCGTAGTTCTCAATATAACTACGTAGTAGAAGTGCCAGCAAGAGTTCTACGCGGGTAGCAATTGATCAAGCTATGGCGTAGTTGGAAATTACAAAGGCTACGGCGTAGTCAACCCTAGTGCTACGCCGTAGCATAGTCGGGCACTATAAATACTAGCCCTAATTCCAAATTTTATATATCACTTTTCACCACTTCACCACAAAAAAGTTCAGAGGAATTTAGGGAGCAGGGAGAACGAAGTTCAACCAAGCATACAATATGTCTTCTAAGGGAGAATTCACGTTTCAATCATAATTTTATTCATTCTTTGTTTTTGTATCGAATTTATGTTTTCATTAACAATGTTGAACATCTATTTTTTTGCATCTATTAACATGAGTGGCTAAACACTTTTGGTGCTAGCCTCATCATGAAATTGTTGTTGCCATGATTTAGTTTTCTCGCATTTATTATCGTTTAATTTGTATACTTTCTTAGCATGTCTTAGGACACTCTAGTTTTGATAGTATTGATGTTTGGTAGTTCCTTGAAGCTAGGCTATTTGATAAGATGAACCATAGTGGATAGGGTATGTTTTGGTGATAGAAATATCACCATTCATGTAGAAATTCTAATAAACGACCACCTACCAAACATCTTTGCTTAAGATGCTAGAGGGGATGTAAGATCTGAAAGGCCGTATCCCGTTAGACTATTCTAAGTTAGTAGAGGAACTTCACGACTCTTGCACCTCGTAGGCAAAGTGACCATCCGAGGAACTCTTGCCATATTTTATTAGCAAGAATAGGGCAAGGTGTAAGATAGGGTAGGCGATTTGATAAGATGTGTCTATCGACTTAAACCCCTAGATAAAACGATAGGATGCATCAATTAGAAAACTTGTCATGACAATATCAAGAGTAGTAATTAGGTTAACACTATTCTTCTCATCTGAATTACCGTCATTTATTTTATTATTTTATTGCATTTTTGTAGTTTAATTAATTAATCTTTAAAACCCCCTTTTAATTTAGTGACACTAAAACTTAGATAATTTCCGCACGCAAAGCTCTTGGGACGACCTCGGCTTTACCATTTAGCTATACCATACACGACCGAGTAAACTACCTGATAGTGCATTAGGCAGACCTTAGGTAAACGAGACTTAATAAATATTAAAACCTGGTCATAAATCCTGCATCAGGTTGCAAAATAAATGTTTACAGAAATCCTGCATCAGGTTGCTACAGTTCCTGACAGATTATTACATTTTGTTTCCTGGAAAATTTCTAGAAAAATCAAATTATTAAAGCCTGGAATTTTTACAAAACATTTATTTTAACTCGATACAAACATTTTACTCAAACAAACACACAAATACGATAAAATATATATGTTCATCATAAGTTGTAAATTCCCATGTTCGAATTTCGTTCTTTTTAAACAAATATAAACTTCCCTAAACTTATCTTTTTGTATAATACCTTTATATGTAATTAAGACGAGATTAAAAATAAAATAAAGCATTTTCACAAATTTATTCAAAACATGAAAGTTAAACAATGATGATTAACCATATGTATGACACAAAAAAAATAAAAATAAGCAAACAAACAATTAAAAACTTGGGTTGCCTCCCAAAAGCATTTTTCTTTATTTACGAGCCTTGTAGCTAGACTCAAAGTCATGCCTTATTACGTTACTTTGTTCTTGATTACATAAGCATCCGTGAGCATCCTAACCACTTCTTCATATACCTTGTACTCTTGACCTAATGACAAGCAACTCATATAGTAGAGACTCCTTTTCTCAAATATACAGCTTGAGCCTTTTTTTCTATCCTCCGCATTCGTAACTTCCAATGCACTTATGTTATCTTTTTCTAAATTGGATACATACCAACGCTCTTCCCTCCTATAAGGCATCTTATAAGTGATCTCATGTATCCCATCCAAAAATTGAACCGTTCCTTCCAATCAATATTAGATTAATTTAGATTCATCAACAAACGGTTTTCCTAACACAACGTGAGATAAGCAACTATCTATAACACCTCCCACATCCTCCAAAATCATAAAGTCGGTCAAATAAGTGAAGTTACTAATGAAAACATGTAAACCCTTGACTCTCCCAACAAAATTGCAAATTCCTCCAGGGTACATAGGGTCTTTTCTAGCTTTAAGTAGTTTATTCATGATATGACTGTAATACATTGAGGACATCACATTAATGGGCGATTCCAAGTCAATATAAGCTTGATTTATGTATTTGTATCCTATCATACAAGGAATCTTAGTACTCCAAGGGTTACTGTTAGGATAATAGTTTTCAACTATTCAGTCAAGTCTCGGTCATTTCAGTAAATGTAATAGGTTGCCAGAATTATCATTATTAGCTACGTTATTTAGTTACTCGTATGGTTTATGTTTAAGTTTAATAAGATGTCCAATGGGCCTTGAAAGCCCACGACTTAGAAGATAGGGAAGGAATGGAGTGTTGCCCTATCCCTCTCCTATAAATAGGACATCATGTATCTCATTACAATGGTTGGTTAATTTCATATCTTAAGAAAACTCTTGTTCTTTCATCTTTCATATTGTTATTAATCAACCATGTCTAATTCTCATCTCATTTCTCTTATAAGATTACTTGTGTTTACTAATATGGTGACCTAACAAGTGGTATCAATCGCTAGAAGAAGGTGTAGTTTATTTTTTTGTGATTATACGCCCCAAAACTTGTTCTTAGTCTCGTTAGATTCAAAAATTTTCCAACTTTCTTGCTTCTTTTGTGTTTTTATCACATATTTGATTACCAACTTGTGTTAGAAACCAAAACAAACAACAAAGTTTCAAAATTTTTGGGTTTTTTTAAGATTCGTACAAACTTGTACTATTTATCGAAAATTTTATAATTTTTGTTAAAAAGTTCAAGTTTGCAACTTTCATTAAGATTTCATCATTTTAATGCTAGTTGTACAAGAATCTTAGGTTAAAAACTCGTTTTAGGCTTGCTTTTTCACAAAAGAAAAATCTGCATTTTGGCTACTTATCGAGAACACAAAACCCCATTTTATCGAGAACCTTAAACCCTCTTTTATCGAGAACTTTCGATATTACTACTTAAGTGTTTTTGTTGCTTACTCAGTGCTTTTCTCTCTTGTATAAGAAAGAAAACACTTCGACTTATTGGATAGTTTCGTTATTGTATAATCTCGAAACTTTGATACTTGTTATCGAGAACCTGAGGTTATCGAGAACTTCACCATTTATCGAAATCACTTGTTTGCTTTCGAAATCTTGTGAATCTATCGAAATTACTTTCAGATACATCGAAAACATACTTTGTCTTCATTGAACCAAAGATCTCGATAATTGTCTCCAACATTTCTCGATAATCTCCTTTTATCGAGAACAACGTGAGTTATCGAGATCCTACTTGTTTTATCGAGAACTTCAGTTTATCGAGATTACTTGGACTTTAACATTTTATCGAAATCATCCTATAACCAAGTATCGAAATCACATTGGGATTTGTTTTCTAAGATTTGTCTTAAGTACTATACCTTCTACAAGATCCATAAACCACAAGTTTTTCAATCATGTCTCAACCACCGTACTTTAACCCTTATCAAGCACAACCGTATCATCAACTGCAACAATTTCGTCAGCAACAGCAATATCAACAGAATGCACAATCATATCAACAGCCAAGTCAAATGTATTCTCAGCAACATGCCATGATGCATCAATTTCAACCTCAACCCTTACCAATGCTACAACAAATCACTCCAACGCCAAAACAGTCTCACTGGTTTGATCAGATGTGTGAGGTCATTACTACTCAACAATCGAGGCATGAAGCAGGTTCACTTGACACACCACCAATGTTGACACCGGGTAATTATGTTCAGTGGTCAAGTCGATTCCTTAGATTTCTTGATCTCAAGAAACCCCATGGCAGATATCTTAGGAAGGTTATCATGGAAGGTCCATTTGTACCACCTCTCAACACTGTTCCTGCTAATGACAATGCTGTTCCACCTAGACCTGAGTCTTCAACAGCTTTACCTGAAACACGCCTCACTGCTGAACAAATTCTTCATAAGGAAGCGGACGAATATGCCATGAGTTACATCCTTCACAGCATACCAAATCCTATCTTTCGCAGTGTTGATGCTCAGAAAAATGCTAAGGCCATGTGGGAACACGTTCATCTACTAATGGAAGGAACTCAGTTGAATCAAGAGGATATGGAATCTAAACTTTACATGGAATACACACACTTCATGATAGAGCCAATGGAATCACTTGAGTCATACTATCACCGCTTCACCAATATCATAAATGACCTCGACAGACACAATATTACACTACCAAAGATTGCCGTCAACACTAAGTTTCTTGGATGTCTTGGACCGGATTGGCAGCGATATATGACATTTGTTCGTCAGGCAAAGAATCTTCATGATGCACCGTATGGATTGTTGTATGATTATCTCAAACACCATGAGTCTGAAGTGAACAAAGACCGTGCTCAGAAAGGAACCCTTTCACCGTCTCCAACATCAAACTCATTAGCATTGGTTGCTCACTCACATGTTCCACATTCATCCATGCAACATAACGATTACTCAGTTGAACAGAATCACTTCAACTACCCTATTCAGAATAAGACATCATCTTATGATCTCTCTTCACAACAACAACCAACACAATTTGACCTATCACATAACAATGATACCTTGTACCAATCAAATGATGATGATGATGACGAGGACTTCAACAGCCTTAATCAGGGAATAGCACTCATTGCTAGAGCTTTCAGCAAGTTTTCTAACAAGTCCAACAATCGTCTCCGATCATCGTCTAATACAAGGAATCAAGCTGTGATTCATGATGGCCGTGTTGAGGTTCAAAACCGTAACAGTGGGAGATTCAATTCTGGTGCCTATAGTTTTGGACAGAGGTTTAACAACAATGGAGGAAGCTTCAGGAACAACTCTGGTTCATCTCAGAAGAAGATTGATTTTTGGGATAATGGGAATGATACATCAGGGAATCAGATCATTAAGTGCTTTAACTGCAATGGAGTCGGTCATATGGCTACTGCATGTCCTTCTCCAAGAACTCAGGGCAGTAAGTATCACAAACAGCAACTTCTATTAGCTCTTCAGGAGGAAGCTAGAGGCACAAACAAACAGAATGACAACAGCTTCATGGCCAATGCTCAGTCTGATGATGACATGGAAGATGTGGAAGCTAATGCTGCTGTTATGCTTATGGCCAACATGAAGGAACTCCACATCACTGAATCAGGTCCAGTATATGATTCTGATACTCTATCTCAGGTAAACGACTTTAATTCATGCCTCATACATGATATTGTCACCCCATCTGCATCTGCATCTACATCGAAACAATCGGTTCAAAATGATGCATTGTTCTCTACAGACGAAAATTATCAATTGGACACAGTTGTTATATTTGATAATGATCAAATTAACTCAGATGTCTCAATTGATGATTTTCAAACTAATCATGTCAATGACAACAATGCTCATCTTAAACCCCTTGGTTCTATGACTGATCCAGATTCAGACCTTCGGACACTTCTCATGGCCAGTCAATCTCAAAATATAAAATGTCAAGAATTAAATGCGAGATTGAAAGAGAAGAATGCATCATTGTCTAGGGATCTCGAGTGTTTGAATATACAATTTAATAACGCTGTTAAACTCATTGATAACGAAAAGAGCTTTGAAAATGCTTTTAAAGAATCTTATCGTCATGAAAAGGATCTCGAATTTCAAATTGGTAACATAATGGAA
>LBNU01031599.1:117188-139754 GCA_014162995.1 Artemisia annua | reverse complement strand
TCAGCACCACCATCAGAAGCTAGTGGGTCAGAATTTGGCTCTGAAACCGAAACCGAAACTGATGAAGAAGGGGACTATGAAAGAAGGTATACAGCTCAAGAGGATCCTGAACTCGAACTGGCAAAACAATTAAGTCTAGGAACACTCACTGAGCAACAACAACAACCAAGAAAAGGAATAATCATCCGTGAACCTGGGAATGATGATGAAGAAACTGTGGAACCTGAATCTGAACCTTCAACTGACAAAGGCAAGATGAAAAGCATAATCGTTGACACCCGATACCTGGAAAAGGAGGAGCAGAAAAGGATCAAACTGGCTTCTCTCTCAACCTTCAATTGCAACAAGCTCATCAGCAACAACTTGAACTCCAAGCTAGAGAAGGTGGTTCTAGCAGCACAGTGATACCTCCAACAGCAACTGAAACAACAACAGAACAACTGGAAAAGGATGCTGAGGGTAACACTATCATGAAAGACGCTGGAGTAGAAGAGGCTACAGATGAACAACAAAAGGAAACTGAGACAACAATTCCAGAGATCGAAGCCAAAGGTCAGGAAGAAGAGGAGTTGAGTAAGAAAACCCTAGAAGAACCGGCAGAAGAAAATCTTGATGATCAACCCCATGATCAAGATCAAGATGATCAATTCTTCGACACTGACATGCTATCACCGCCAAAAGATAGGTCTCCGACACCGGAAAGACCTCCAATCCCTCAAGGTACTCCACCTAAAGATCCATCTCCACCTCATTCTGAATCAGATAGAGAAGCAGAATCATCATCATCATCATCAGACCAGTCACCACCACCACCACCATCAAAAGTAAAAAGACCAAGAATGAAGAAAGCCAGTCTCAGAACTACCAACACATTTTTACGGGCAAAGCATGTTGCGGGATCTTCAAGGACTAGGAGAACACCACAACAACATGATGGTGATCTTCAAGACCAAATGAAGAAAATGACTACATTGGTTACTCAGCTCTCTGATAAGGTACAGGAGTTAATGCAGACTAAAGCTCAAGTTGATAAGTACATGACAGCAGATATGGAAGAGATGATCAAAGACTACACCAAAGAATACTTTGGTGAAAATCTTGTATCTACAGTAACTCCAAAGTTGTTTGAACTGCTGAAACCCATCAGAAATGAGCTGGACATCAGGATTCGTAAAAACATCGTCAAAACGCTTCAGTCAACTCCTTTCTATCTGCAAACGAACAGGCCTCCTACTGAGCCTGTGGATTTAACCGTGGAACAACTGGAAACTTTGTTAGCTTCCAAACTTGCTGAAAAGGTAGAAAAGACTGATGAAGAAGCTGCATTACTTGAATCCCTAAGGGCAACAGAGTCATGTAAAGAAGCCGCTGGTGCACGCAAACGTTCAAGAAAGGACGATGATCCGGACAAAGACTCACAAAGTAAAAGATCTAAGTCTAGCCGCAAACCATCATCATCCAGACAACCACCACCATCTAAGGCTTCTACCCGCAAACCACAAAGTTCAGCACCCAAGTCTGGACCCATAGCAGCAGAAGAACCATTCATGCTTCAGCAAGATGATCAACAGGAGGAACCACAACATGAATTCATTCAAACTGAATCTCCTGAACCACAAGCTGGAAAATCATCACCAACTCAGACCGACAAGTCTAAGAGTAAGAAGAAGCAAACCAAACGCTTTACATGGTTAGATGCTCCTGAGGCTCCTGAATCTGAATGGGTCATTACAATGATTAAAGCTCATCCACCGCTTGAAACCGAAGAACCACTCCCGGGCAACACTCTACAATACGCTCAGAGTATTCTTTCGGGTCTTCAGCTAGAGAAGGTGACGAAAGCTGAACTTAGGCGAATCAACAAGGATGCTCGTGACTTCCTTAAGGCACGATCAGGAAACAAAATAGAGTTGGACTACCATATGCAGAATATTGCATCAGCTTTATCAGACTCCTTTGATTGGCTTAATCCAGAAAGCAACTTCGATGCCCATGGAAAGCACAACGAACCATATTTCACCGACTGGACCAAACCTTTACCTCTTCAAGGCTTCGTTGACAAGCCTAGAATTCCGTATCGGTTCTTCTTCAACTACGATCTCCGCTACCTGCAACACGACATCAAAGCTTCCAAAGATCGCTACAAGTCTTCATTAAGGATTTCAGTACCAGCTGCTCGTTATGAGGTTCCAAACATTGAAGAAACCGCTCCTATTTTCAGCAACTCTATTGTGGAATACAACAGAGACGCTTTGTTTGGAATTCAGAACTGGTCGGAACGACGAAAGCTCGGCTACACTCACAGACGTGAACGTACATCCGGTGATGTGAAGCACAAAGGCCGAATCGTCGCAATCATGCAAATCCTGGAAGACAAACGGTTTGATTATGTCTACATGAAGGAAATAGTGGTTAAGAGGCAAGACGAACAGCTCTACAAGTTTTGTGAAGCCGATTTCCCACATCTTTATCTAGATGACGTAGAAGATATGTATCTGGAGAAAGTTCAAGGAAGAATGAGGGGCTTCCCAACGTCAACTCAGTACAACTTCATCTCTTCCTTGCTCATGTACATAAGGCAACTGATCATCCGTGAACGTGTAGAAGATCTGCAGTTAGGTGTCGAAAGCTACCAGAATCACCTCAACTTGACCAAACCACAACTCATGATCGAAGAACTACATGACGCATCTCAGCTAATGATTCTCCAACAACCAAAGTTCGGGGTTACTTACCTCAACTCAAAGCATCAGCTACGGTTCATGCGGTTCGACGAGCTTCATAAGTTCTGTGATGCTACCTTGCAACGAGTTCGTGATGGTTTAGTGGAGATATTGACGGACGATCTGAACAAGGTGAAAGAAGGAAAGCATACCCGTTGGAATTCTAGCACACGAAGAATGGTAAAGAACTTCATCCATGCCATCGAAGAAAGGCTCAACCGGAGGGAGCAGATCAGGAGACTGGAAAGTTATATCGGGGTTCGTCCATCGTTTCCGATCCTGACATTTCAGAGGCCCAATGCTAAGTTCACCGACTTCAATGCCTTGACTTCATCTCAGACATAAGCTTTTGGTATAACCTTTCATTATTTCTAAATTCATTCTCATTTATTAAGGCTTGTGTACACATAACAGTGCACAACCCATACCTTGTAAAGAAAGGACCCTGTGGTACGCTTCAGTGCTACAATCCTAAGATAAGGAGCGAAGGCTTCTTACTTTTGAGTAGAATTTATCAAACTTTTTAGATTTTCACAATTCTGCTCAAAAGACAAGTATTTCACCTCAATGAGTATCCACAAGTTGAGGGAGAGTACTTGTACCAAAACATCGTTCTTAAAATATCAAATCTTTGATGATGACTCCCCACAATACTCAAAAAGCATATTTTAATCAAAATCGTTTGCAAAAACAACATTTGATATGCTATTTTTGAGGGGGAGAAGAAGAAAATGATTAAAATATGATATGGCAAAGTTGTATCTCACTCGAGCTCGACTCAGTAATGACCCAAGAATTGACGAAACAAAAACCGTTAGTATTCGAAAGGATTTATCCGAGTAGATTGTACCGTTTCGAGAAACTCTTTCTAGACGTTACTTTGACGGGTCTAACTTCCTTTATGGAATGTTTACAACTTCAAGGTAGTTATTAGGGCTAGTTGTCACCTAAAAACTGACAATGCATCCCTTTAACTAAGCAACGTAACCGTGTCCCTCGGGTACATGTCTATTAAGAGTGGATCAATTCTAAAGTGCTAACTTCTCCCGCATGTGTTATTTTCCGCAAAATATTCATAAGCACATGTGGAGGGGGAGTATTTCATAAGAAAATAAAACCCTCAAAGTGTTATAAAATGTTTTTTTTCACAAACACTTTGAGAGATTTTCAAATGAATGGTTTCAAAAGGCATCACTAGGATAGTCATGGAGTTATAAGGTGACTAAGGTTAGGAATAACCGTCCTATGATCCGCCTAAACCGGAGGGATCTACCCAAGGACATCACCAATAGTTAGTATTTAGAAGTCCTTAGGTATGATTCGAAAAAGGAGAAATGAATGAAACGGAGAAAGAAGGGGTTGAAGAATTAAAAAGAAACGTTATGAAAAGGGTGAAAAGAAATGAGCCCTCCAAATTATTCAACCTTAGGGCAGACACCGGGTTCAATTCATATGCTACTGGTTGTTGCTAAGGCGACACCGGTATTGAAGATAAAAGACGTCATGGACCCAGTGACGCATGCACCTTAACCTTCTAGCCACTCGGGTATCTCTCAAAAGATACTTGTTTCATTCTCACGGGGAACCGTTGTAATCTATCGACCTTCTATTTAGAGTTGGTTGATATTGAAACAGGAGACCCTGCCCCAATCTCCGCATAGGAAACCATAAGTTGCACTAATTGAGTCTAGAGCCACGAGATACATCAAAGATCTCTTAGGTACACTTAGTAATCTTACATTGGTTGTTCTACATCAATGGACACCAATTGTAAATTATCGAGTCCTTCGCAGATCTTAGCAATCTGCCTAGAACGTTCATGAGGGATTTACTTAGGTATTTCTCGAATGATTGAACGGAAATCCTGCCAGGGTCAACATCAAACAGCCCTGACAGCAGGTCACTTCGGTAATTCCTCGTGGGTTACGCTTAGTGTTTATGATGGCTTCAAACGGTCTACAGTCGTGGGGTGATCTCCAGCGACTCACCTAATCGTGGGTGTACTTAGTTGTGCCCGTGTAAGCTCCTTAGGGGGTATCCGATTAGGAACGGCCTTGGCGCGAATTAGAAGGAGTCTTCACACTATGCTGTTGACGAATTCTAGTTCAAACCTGTAAGTACCGGTTGTATTATTGCTAACTGTTTTATTTCAGGTACAAATGCCATCTAGAACACCAACTTCCACGTGCTCATACATACATCACAATGCCGATGAAAGCTCAAAGAATTATCACAGTCCATAGGAAAGATTCTACATCAACAATCATGAATCTTCAACGTCAATGACAAAAGAGCTACAAATGCATGACAACAACACCGTCAAAGATGTATGAGCATGTTGGAACGGAGCGAATCCATTGGAGATACCGAAAGTGACGCGTGGCGGATTACAACATCATCTATCATTTTTCACATCAACAAAGACAATGAACAAAGAACGATGAATCACTTCTACTACAATCATTTTGAAGACGTCTAAAGCTACAAATGTCAACAGTTAAAGTCCAAAGACAAAGACGTCAAGCAACCTCGATGACCGTGACGAACTTCTATCCTTCAACAATCCTTCATGACCGATCCTTAGGGGGAGATTGTTAGGATCATAGTTTTCAACTACTCAGTCAAGTCTCGGTCATTTCAGTAAATGTAATAGGTTGCTAGAATTATCATAATTAGCTACGTTATTTAGTTACTCGTATGGTTTATGTTTAAGTCTAATAAGATGTCCAATGGGCCTTGAAAGCCCACGACTTAGAAGATAGGGAAGGAAGGGAGTGTTGCCCTATCCCTCTCCTATAAATAGGACATCATGTATCTCATTACAATGGTTGGTTAATTTCATATCTTAAGAAAACTCTTGTTCTTTCATCTTTCATATTGTTATTAATCAACCAAGTCTAATTCTCATCTCATTTCTCTTATAAGATTACTTGTGTTTACTAATATGGTGACCTAACAGTTACCCCTCTTAACTTTACGGTCAATTATTATAAAAGATGGAAGAGGATTATCAATTATATTACTATGATAAGCTATCTCCTCTTTAGTGGTGTATCGATTAAAATTCTCATTATCTAACTCTTCTTCCTCACTCCCCTCTTCTATATCCAAATTTTTTATCCCTCCTATCTCAGAATCATCACTTGTATGAGGAGTGACTTCTGACGCATTGATTTCATTTTCAAGTTCATCATCAATTAACCTATTTAGCTCCCGAACCTTGCTAATTTCTTGAACAATTTGGTCACGCAACGAGATTGTTGCATTTGATAAAGCGGGTTGAAGTAGTGGGCGTGTGTGTAAGTTGTGTGGATTGGCGTCCTCCATAATGGTAAACGGAATAGTCAATGAAAAGTTTTACGAACAAATGGAACAAATAAAAAGATAGGCTGCAAGAAAGCTAATAAAAGAAAAATAAAAATCTCACTTAATAGGATTCTAGTGAGCAGACCTAAACGAGATAGAAATAGAAACCTAAAGTATTCCCCGGCAGCGGCGCCAAAAAATTGATGTGGATTATGTAAATTTCAAGAAGTTTTATAATCCTCCTAGGAAGTGTACCTAACCGTTGTAGTGTAGTATAGGCAAGACACGGGGGATTGATCGTTCTCTAGGGGAATAGTGTTGTGAAGGCGAAGTGTACGAGATAAGTCTAAAGGTAAGGGATGATTCTTTTTGTATTTTTATATTTTTTTATAAAGCAAATTAAAATATCTCAGGGTTTGAAGAGTGAGTTTTTAAACTACTAATCAAACTAAAAAAAAATAAATTAAACTAATTATGCGGAAAAAGTAACTTGGTAACTCTTATGATAGATTAAGGTGTTCACTTAAATTATTCTTACTCCATAGTTATCCCTTATTGATTAATCGAATTATCACATCTTTGTTTTAGTTGGCACATTGTATTCCTTAATATTGGTCATCGGGAGGTGCCATATGCCCTAACTCTATGAATGTATAGGTCTCCTTTAAGAATCTTAAGGTCATTAAAATTCTTACTATCGACAAGCCGCAATTCATGCAATAAATACTTTGAGAAAAACAACTAGTGCACTCTAGTAGTGCATTTAGTAGGATGCACAAGCTAATACATATAAGAATGAAGCTGGTTTTCCTACTCCTAACGCGAGGCAACCAATTAAACAAGAGACGATAATCAATAATTAATAACTAGGTTTCATTCAATTCTAAGCAAACACTAATTAATTTAGCCGAGCATGTTAAAGAGAAGAGAAGAAACACATATAATCAAACAACGCATAGACATATTGAATGATTAAAGAGAAATTACTTAACTTCAATTAAACATAGGGTTTGGGGGCTGAAAAACCCTTACAAAGACTCTGAAAGTCATGCACAATATAATCCTCCTAGATGTTACACGAATAATGGAAAACATACGAAAATATATACAGGTTTACACTGGTGACGGTGTCTATGAGGATCTGTTTAACACACTCCTTGTGTTGGTGATACTTTGAGTATATGCTAACTAGCACGCGGAATTTACTAGCTAACACTTAGAAGATTTGTTGTGAGTGAATGTAACAGTAAACAATAAACAAAGTAATGAACAAACTGCTTCAATATTATTAATAATACGACTGATCTAGAATATCACTAGGGTTTACAACCTTGAAGCTTTTCACAATGATACGTATAGAAGAGATATCAAAACCCTAATCTACGACCTCCTTTTATAGACACAAGGAGTCCTTTACAAGTAATGAATAACCTAAACATATGAGATATACACAAGATCTTTTCTATACTTATCACATTACACATTATCCTATTCTACCAAAACCATAAGCAGTACAAACTAAATGTACTAGCAGTACTAACTAACTTTGTACTGTTAGTGTATTCTCCAGCAGTTGAAACTTTGTCGTCAATCTTGTTTGTACTGGTGAGGATAATTCCCAACAATCCTCCCCTAAACTTATGATTTATCTTCGAATCACTAAGTTTGTTGAATTATCTTATGACCTTTGATGATGGGGGGATTCTTCCAAACACATTACCTCTTCCTCAATTCTCTGACAGCTCTTGAACATTGATCATGAATTCTTTGTAGCAGATCATCAACAACTTCTGTCCTTTCTTCACATCTGAGCTTTGAAGAAAGCATCACAGTAAGGATTCCAGCTCTGAGTGGGTATTCTTTTTCAGTTAGCATGAATAAATCAACTCCATCCTGTGTAGAAACATGATGAACACTACAAGAATAAAAAATTTCCATAGTGTGTTCATGTTGTGAGCTTCAAACTTCCAGTTTCTGTCACTTGGATCAGGTTCATGAAGCCTTTGAAAATGAACCCATAGCTCCTTTGCTTTGACATCTGTGAAATCACCTGAATTAAACTTCTCTTTCACCAGCTTCCATAATGCATCTAAATCTTCCCTATCACAAGATCTGATAAGGTCTTCAAGTTGAATAAAAGAAGTTGTCTGTCCACCAACACTTGTGATCTTCCAGGTTGATCCAAATTCATTAGTGTGAATTTCCCAATCAACTATAGGATGCTTTGTTTAAAGTGGTTCTACATAAAAATCTTCAGACTCTATCATTATCATTGTATCAAGCTGTTCATCTGTAAGATTCTCATGTTGATCTTTAGGTTGAACTTCTTCATACTTGGTCTTTTGCTTCTTTGAAGATCTTAAATATCTTGTATTTTCTTCTTCAGAATCCATAGGAATGAAGTCAGTATTTTTCTTGAAAGCTCTATAATACAATCTCTCTGTTTCTTCAGGAGATTTATCTTTGAGCTGATACATCTTCCAGTTATCTTGATTACACAGATACTTGATGCAGGTTTTACCGACCAGGTTTTAATATTTATAAGTTGCTCGTTTACCTAAGGTCTACCTAATGCACTATCGGGCAGTATACCCGGTCGTGTGAGGTGTAGCTAGTTGGTAAAGCAGAGGTCGTCCCAAGAGCTATGCGTGTGGAGTCTATCTAAGTTTAGTGTCACGTTTAAAAGGGGGGTTTATGATTGTAGAGATTAATTCACTAATAAATGTAAATGACAAGACAAGTAAATAAATAGAAGAAAATCAGTAGGGAGAAGCAATGTTAACCTAATTACTACTCTTGTTATTATTATGATTAGTTTTCTATCAAGTGCATCCTATCGTTTTGTCTGGGGGTTATATACATTTAGGATCAGAGGGTTAAATCACCTAAATCTATCTTACACCTTGTCCTATTCTCGCCTATTGTAAAGACGAGAGTTCATCGGTCGGCGTGAACCTACGTAGATGCAAGAGTCATTAAGTACCTCTACTAACTTGGATAAGTCTAGCGGGATGTGGGTATTGGTCACATCTTACACCCCCTCTAGCTTCTTTAAGCATATCGCATTGGTAGCTGGTCCTAAGGTTAATTCGCACATGTATGGTGATATTTGATTTCTATCACCAAGTCACATCCTCATTGGCTTGGGTCCTAGGGTTAATTCACCAAGCCTCCAAGGAACTACCAATACTCAACACTACCAAAACTAGAGTGTCCTAAGAATAGCCAAGAAAGTATACAACCAAGACGATAATAGATGCATAGAAAACTAAATCATAACAATAACAATTTCATAACAAGGCCAACACCAAGAGGTGTTTAGCCACTCATATGCATAATTGCAGTAAAACAAGAATGTAATATCACAAATGTAAAAATGAATCGAATACAAATCAAATGAATGAATAAACTTATGATTGCTGTGTGAATTCTCCCTTGGAAATGACTTGTATGCAGATTGAACTTCGTTCCTCCTACTCCCTGAGTTTCTCCCAACTTCTGTGTGGTGACAAGTGAATTAATAAACTCGGAATTAGGGCTGGTATTTATAGGCCCGACTTTGCTACGGCGTAGCTGGATGAGTTGCTACGCCGTAGCCTTTGTTAATATCAACTACGCCGTAGCTTGATCAAGTGCTACAGGCGTAGTTTCTTCCTTAGATGCTTCTACGGTGTAGTTATTTAGGAAGCTACGCCGTAACTTCTTCTTTGGCCACGTGAGTTCTTTACTGCCTCATTTTGGGGTCTACGTCATAGGTGTAGAGTTACTACTCCGTAGAGCCCTTTAGTAGATCATTACGCCGTAGTCATGACTGAACTACGCCGTAGTCTTTATAAGTACTTGCTACGGCGTAGGTAGGTGAAACCTCTACGCCGTAGTTGGTGCAGAATCCGCATTCTTCACATATTTTCTCTTTAGTCCTTCCATTTCCGTGTTTCTTCGTTCCTTCGCTCATCTTTGCCCTGAAAACAGAATATAAACGAATAAGAGTATATATCCTAACATATGAATACAAAAGATGAGTAATTAAGGGGAAATAAACACTTAAATCATGGACTTATTTGATGTTATCAAATATCCCCCCACTTGAACTCTACTTTCCCTCAAGTAGACCTTATTAGAATAATTTTTAAAAAGATATTTCCCAAGAAACTGGAAAATATGAGTCTAAAAACTTCCTATGCTAGAATATATCAAAGCCGAACACCTCATGAAAAGGGAACAAACACTCATCTCTCTCTCCTAATCTATGTGTTAATTTCGGGGTGATCACTCAACGCACAGTCATAGAATGTATTCTATCATAACTGTAACACCCCCAAAATCTGGTTTAGTGGAAGCATACATGTTTGGGTGCTACTAAAATAGTAGCACAACACAAAGTACAAAGAACGGTTTTAACTTAACCGTTTAAAAGAAATTTTCCATATTCAAAAGTATGTTGTTTACAACGTTCCAAAAATAGTGTGAAAATATAAGCCCATAAAAGAAATACAGCGGTCCCAAATACATCAGAGTCATCAATGACCATGCCATGCCCTGCCAAAGCCTCCAATAGTAAGCTAACGCTTTAAACCTGAAAATACATGCTAAAATGTCAACACGAGGTTGGTGAGTTCATAAGTTTATATAAATAGTAAATGGGTGTAAAAGAAATGTGGACCACAAGTTTTTCGAGTGTGAAAATCATTCACATATAAATCAAATTCAGTTCTAGTGACCTCTGCTTCACTTGCAGTGACAGGAGAAAATCAATCAAATTCAGTTTATACAGCAAATCAGCACAAGTGGACCATAGCAAATAAATCAGCAAGCACACACTAATTCCGTATGCAACACTAAGCTCAACAACCGAACTAGACAAAAGCATGCCAAAGGCATGGATACAATAACGGTGCCCGCGAGTGATAATTCCCAGTCACTCGGCAAAGAGGTCGTCATGGTATACATCCGCTTTGGCCTAATGTGTGGCCAACCGAACGGAGGAGTCACCCTTAACAGATCTATTTATAACATNAAAGAACAACGGGAACAATTCGTTGTTTACAAAACAGTTATAAGGTCAAAATTTCAATTTCATGGAGGAGCAGTAAAACATTTGTAGTTTGACCGCAATATGGTCTGTAGAGAAATCGAAAACAGTTTGTATGGTATTAGCGACACGGTTTATTATCTTATGAGAGGGTAGCAAAGATAGCTGGTATCCCCTAGAGACGAGTGAAAGATTCGATGTCTGTTCTAAAGAATGCGGTTCAGGTTACTCTTTAAGGTCTTAAGGTTTCTGTTGGTCATAGAATCTTTGCTGAATGGAGGGTATAGCAAGTTCAGAGTACGACTCTGAAGGAGGATGTTGACTGCTACTAGCAATCTATTAGTTGACCAAGTAATATACATTCTACTTCACGCGAAAGGAACAACATCAATCGAGAGGGATGAACCAAATCGATTGAGCATAAGGTTTGGGGCAGAGGTGACTGTAACATGACCATGAACAAAGCAAGGTTTAAACAAATAAGAAATCCAAATTCAAACATAGCCGAAACACTCCAATAAACTCAAATGAGTTTGAGTTTATTACAACATCAAACAAGTTAGAAATAAGCAACTCAAATTCAAACTGTGACCAATCGGGTCTAATATGCCTCGATGCAAACATGATCAGACGGAGACAAACAAATATTCCATATGAGTGGAGAAGTATAGCGATACAAGGTGTATTACGATTCGTGAAGTATTGTGATGCCAGTGTGTTGTGATTGCTATCATGTTGTGTGCAGATGTGAGTGTTCATGTCACGCAATGCTTATGTCCAGACACATAAATTTTATTGTTCTCAAAATCAAAAATTTCATCCGGACATAATTCTATTATAACTACTCCTAGTATCACAAAGTTCACCTCTGAGTCGGGCATAGGTGATCAGGCTATGTCTAACTGTCCCGAGTTGAATATAGGTGATCAGTCTATATTCACCCGAGGTTCAATGAACTTTAAAATACTCGGCTCAGTTACGCTAGTAGTATGTCCCTTCCTTTTAAAAGCTGTTTAGAAATGCTAAAACAAGTGTCCACGCCCGAGGACGAATTATGAGATTACGTAGAGAAAGGCGTGTAATGCTCGATAAGTACGATACGCATACATAAGNTCTATATTCACCCGAGGTTCAATGAACTTTAAAATACTCGGCTCAGTTACGCTAGTAGTATGTCCCTTCCTTTTAAAAGCTGTTTAGAAATGCTAAAACAAGTGTCCACGCCCGAGGACGAATTATGAGATTACGTAGAGAAAGGCGTGTAATGCTCGATAAGTACGATACGCATACATAAGTATGTCGAAGATACTTATAGTTTATAGTAAAAATAAGTGGATATACTCATCCAATAACAAAGTACACATTTCATCAAGTATATTAGTAATCGAAATTACAAATGAGGCATCAGCTTAGCAGGCAGGCACGTGTCGGTCATAGGGTTAAGTTTTCGTAAAAGTAGTTATAGTCTAGGCTTTAAAAATACCCAGTTCTCTATAACCAAGGCTCTGATACCAATCTGTAACACCCCCAAAATCTGGTTTAGTGGAAGCATACATGTTTGGGTGCTACTAAAATAGTAGCACAACACAAAGTACAAAGAACGGTTTTAACTTAACCGTTTAAAAGAAATTTTCCATATTCAAAAGTATGTTGTTTACAACGTTCCAAAAATAGTGTGGAAATATAAGCCCATAAAAGAAATACAGCGGTCCCAAATACATCAGAGTCATCAATGACCATGCCATGCCCTGCCAAAGCCTCCAATAGTAAGCTAACGCTTTAAACCTGAAAATACATGCTAAAATGTCAACACGAGGTTGGTGAGTTCATAAGTTTATATAAATAGTAAATGGGTGTAAAAGAAATGTGGACCACAAGTTTTTCGAGTGTGAAAATCATTCACATATAAATCAAATTCAGTTCTAGTGACCTCTGCTTCACTTGCAGTGACAGGAGAAAATCAATCAAATTCAGTTTATACAGCAAATCAGCACAAGTGGACCATAGCAAATAAATCAGCAAGCACACACTAATTCCGTATGCAACACTAAGCTCAACAACCGAACTAGACAAAAGCATGCCAAAGGCATGGATACAATAACGGTGCTCGCGAGTGATAATCCCCAGTCACTCGGCAAAGAGGTCGTCATGGTATACGTCCGCTTTGGCCTAATGTGTAGCAAACCGAACGGAGGAGTCACCCTCAATAGATCTATTTATAACATACGCGTTTCCCAGCAGAAATTGACGGTTGTCGATGGTGGGCAAAGTGGGATTCAAGCAAACTTAGGTTTTCGCATACCAGTGTGTAAGAACAAGTTCAGTTTTGGTCAATGAAAACAGTTTTGCCTGTTTCTCACCCCAAAGTTTATAAAACAGTACTTATAAGAAAATGGGGCTATAAACTCACGTATATAGTTCAAGCACTTGTGTCCATAGTAAAATAATCCAGTTTGTAACGATAAATCAAGTCATGCGGTTGAATAACCGAACAAGTAATTTAGCAAGCACATAAAGTTTTCGAGTAAATAATTCAATGTTTAAGTAATTGCAAATACTGGATTTAGTAAAACGAGCGTGTATCCTCCCCCAAAACAGTTGTAAAACGAGTAAAACAAGGGGTATGAACTCACCTCAATATGAAGCAACGGAAAATATCACAACTGACACAACTGGCATCTAGAGCAAACCACAAAGGTATCAGGAGATATAGCACAACGGTACGAGGTCGGCACAACCTAATACATATATAGTTATCTCAGAATACGTCTCGTACAGTAAAAGAGTTTTCAAAAGACAAGCGTCTTAGTTTTCGTATTTTAAATGTTTTGACTCCTTTGAAAAGGTTTTTATGTGTTACCATGTGCTCATGTATTTCTTGCTTGTTGTGTGGTACGTACATTTCAAAAGTAGTTTATTAGAAAGGCTCTTGGTGATGGCTCGTGGTGAAAGTGTATGGTGAGAGTTTGTGTGACGGAACATCCGTACGTCGTATTCATCGTTACAATTCATAAGTAATATATATATAATAAATATTATTTATAATATAATATTAATTATAAGTATTTGAAATAAATACCTTGTAGTTAGAAAACTATATAAGTGCAAGTATTTTAGCAAAATACTCAAAGTGTTATAATTTTTAGAAAATTTGGGCATGACCCATTCGTTTATTCAAACTTTTCCATTTTTCCCAAGTTTTGCAATTTTCCTCCAATAATCCGTCCCATTGACTATATTTGCAAAACTAGTCCATAGTATATATATGTCGTTATAAATATATTTATCGTTAGGTTTACTTATTAATAATAAGTTTTGATACAAAAGTCAACGTTTAGTCAAAATTACTTTCAAAGTCAACAAAAGTCAACATTTATAGAATTGGGCCAAAATCCATTTATTAGCCTTATTGCGCTTTTCGTATAAAAATTGAGTCCAAAATAGTATTTGTCGATATATTTCGTTCTAGGATACAAAAATAACCGTCTTAAGTTCAAATATATGTAAAACTCATTTTCATCACCCGAAGTATTTAGTGGGTCGAAATTTCACTATTGGGCCCATTAGCCCAAAAATTAGCCCAAACCATTTAGCCCGATTTAAATTACGATATGTATACCGTTATAAGTCCAAATTAATTTTATACGTCCGATAACAATTTTTGGTCAAAAAGTCAATGTTGGAAAATTTGTCATTGGGCTCGGCCCAACAGCCACCGAACACTATTTGGACTCAAATAGTAGCCTTGACCCAAAATTCATTGAGTGCCTATATTTACGTAACTTTTATAATTAAACGTAACTAACACTTATAATTAAATTATTAATCTCAAAAGTCATGTGTGGTCAAATTTCACCTTATTCGACCTATATGATCTCAATTTGACCAAAAATAGTTTATTTCACCAAAAATTGTATTTTTACTAGTTAAATACAATTTGTTGTGATTAATTCGGTAAGTGTTCTATTATAATTTTTCAAGCATAAACTCCACCATTTCACCACTTGAGCCAAAATTTTATGTTTTTCAAAACCTCAATAATTTCATATTTATTTTGCAAGCCGATTTATACATATACGCTTAAAAGTGTATATTTTGTCGTAAACTCGCGTAATTAGCATAAATCACATTTGTATCATCATATTAGTACCACAAGCAACAAGATTTACCACACAAGCAAGAAATATTCATATGAACATGTAGCATTTATTGTGGATTTAATTATATGCATGCAACCCTATCTATATATATTTTTCATCTTGACAAAATATATACATTTAGCACTTGGTAACTTCTTTAAACATCATAAGAACATGATATGAACAAAATTAAAAAAGTTTTTATGAAACCTTACAAAGATTATGTTTGTACGTGGCTAGGCAAGACCAAAGGAGACCCAATTTGCTTCAAATTTACCCAAATCATGTTCCGCTTAACCCAAAACTCTTGAATTTAATACCCAATTAACTTGAACTTCAATAATTAATTGTGGATCTTGAATTTATGTATGTATTTCGGCTAGAGAGAGTTAGGAAGAAGAAGTAGATGAGAATTTGATCTAGATATGCTAAAATGAACATGTTAAAGGTATATAGGGTAATAGATTTGGTTAATAGCATGTTTCATGGTTAATAAGGTAAATTGCATGTGTTTAATTGTTGGGAGGTGATAGGTGGCCGGTTNGTCGTTGGGCTCGGCCCAACAGCCACCGAACACTATTTGGGCTCAAATAGTAGCCTTGACCCAAAATTCATTTAGTGCTTATATTTACGTAACTTTTATAATTAAACGTAATTAACACTTATAATTAAGTTATTAATCTCAAAAGTCATGTGTGGTCAAATTTCACCTTATTCGACCTATATGAACTCAATTTGACCAAAAATAGTTTATTTCACCAAAAATTGTATTTTTACTAGTTAAATACAATTTGTTGTGATTAATTCGGTAAGTGTTCTATTATAATTTTTCAAGCATAAACTCCACCATTTCACCACTTGAGCTAAAATTTTATGTTTTTCAAAACTCCAATAATTTCATATTTATTTTGCAAGACGATTTAAACATATACGCTTAAAAGTGTATATTTCGTCGTAAACTCGCGTAATTAGCATAAATCACATTTGTATCATCAAATTAGTACCACAAGCAAGAAGATTTACCACACAAGCAAGAAATATTCATATGAACATGTAGCATTTATTGTGGATCGAATTATATGCATGCAACCCAATCTATATATATTTTTCATCTTGACAAAATATATACATTTAGCACTTGGTAACTTCTTTAAACATCATAAGAACATGATATGAACAAGGTTAGAAAAGTTTTGATGAAACCTTACAAAGATTATGTTTGTACGTGGCTAGGCAAGACCAAAGGAGACCCAATTTGCTTCAAATTTACCCAAATCATGTTCCGCTTAACCCAAAACTCTTGAATTTAATACCCAATTAACTTGAACTTCAATAATTAATTGTGGATCTTGAATTTATGTATGTATTTCGGCTAGAGAGAGTTAGGAAGAAGAAGTAGATGAGAATTTGATCTAGATATGCTAAAATGAACATGTTAAAGGTATATAGGGTAATAGATTTGGTTAATAGCATGTTTCATGGTTAATAAGGTAAATTGCATGTGTTTAATTGTTGGGAGGTGATAGGTGGCCGGTTTTAGGGGTATCCAAGGGGGATCAAATAAGATTTTTGTCCCTCGTTGGTGTATCGTGTGTCGGTTTAAGCTTAAATGTACCCGAAATGTCCCGGTTTGACGTTTTTGGACACGTACACGTAAAATAAAGTTTTTAGCCATGTTTTTGTCAGAAATGTAATAAAATGTCATTACTAACTCAAAATGTATTTACTTTACTTTTACCATAGGTACCGTGGTGTCGGTTCGCGTGCGGCGTTGTTTTTCAGAAAAAATGTAAGAAAGCTCTCAGTAAATTACGAAACGTGTCAGTAACTATCAGAAATAGAATAATTTATGTTTACTGACAAAAATAGACATTTTCAGTGATGGCTGTAAGCTACAGTGTGCAGGACAGCTCCCGAAAATGTTCAGAAATGTACAGAAACATGCATAAACGTGCAGTTATGCATATAAATACTCTATATGAAAATAATAAATAAATTTTTATTATTAAAATTAGTCTTGAAAATTCCGGTTTGTTACAATAAGCTTGTCGGTTACACAAATCTCTACCACTAGAGCTAAGGTCGAAACAATTCTTAAAGTCAATATTGGGTGAACATATATAAGGCTTATGGGTGTAGTGTTGTTAATAACATACTACGGCAGAGGCGACAAAGGCAATGGTACATGGCCGGAACGCCGGGCAAGACACCAATGACTGCTCAAATCCTTCACCTAAGCATGATTCACAACTAAAGGGTAGGATAAGACATGGGATGCACAATAATGGTGTAAAAAGAAAAAGAAAGCAAATAGTCTTAGCCTATAACCGAGTTGCTACCACTTGCCGTTCATCCAAAGTCCAAGCTTCAAAATGCAAAAATTGGATCATGTAACAAGTGTGTGCCATTAGCGGACGTCATGATGGGCACCTCACTTGGTCTTCATGTTGGCGATTAAGAACCAACAACTTAATTCTTCATATGTGACCGAAGTGGCCTCTTCGATACTAATTCTTTCAAAGCTCAAAATACGGTGCTATACAAGGTTGCACCAAAGATAACTTATCTACATACAGAATTTCACATTTTTTTTCAATGACAAGATATAAATATATCCCCCCACTTGAGATGAACTATACATGTAACAATAGTGGATTTCTCATGATCTTCAAAGATGGGTCTTCAACGTAGGTGTGATTCTTGAATCTCTTGGCTTGAACCTTAAACTAGAACAAGTGGCAACTTCCCAATCATAAACCAAGACTACACGGTAGGCTAAGGCGAACAGGTGTATCGAAACAATAATATGGGTAAGAAACGAAAGGATAGGCTCAAAAGGGTGTATCTAGGGGTATCTTGCACTAAAGGTGAGTACAATAAAGGGATTAACACGGGGGTCGAATAGTCAATGTGACTAATCGATAAACACACATATATAGGTTATTTGGGTGATAACCCTAAAATATTGTCTTCTTAAAAAGTTTCATCAAAATGTATCATGAAGTCTCAATACACTACTCGTCTATGGTTTCAAAATGATGTAAAGGCCAAGTTCTTAAGTTTACAAACTACCGACACACTCATAATTTAGGTGGATTTGGGGTAAAACAGGGGAAACTGAAATAGGCTAAACCTCACCATGGTATTAAGGGTTAATATGCTCGGCTAAGGTCTATTCTAGTTAGGTTCGGAAAAACATGTCAAAAGTTTTTAAAGTGGCATAATTTTTAAAAATAAACTAGAAAAATAGGGAAACATAAAGTTCAAGTTATAATTCTACTCCCGTCCCCCCACTTGAGTTGTACAAAGTCCCTTTTGTACATAAAATAATTAATAAAGAGGAAAAAGTATGTTGATCCCAGTTGAGAAAAGATCTTATAGAAACTGACTTATGCAAACAATGAATTAAACAAGATGCGGAAAATAATGTTTAACTTAAGAAGAACAATGAACAATGATTTTCACACTAAACACTTCAATATATTAATACGAGCACTCTAACCAATGCTAGGGTTTTACAACCTTGAAGTGAATTTGACTCTAAAACAATACGTACTAAACTCTAAACCTAGGATCTCCTTTTATAGACTAAGGAACCCTACACGGTTTTACAATGGCTTTCTATACAAGACAATACCATTTCTATAATTACAAAATGCGTACATAATATTATCTCTTAAGCAGCAGAATCTTCCAACTCTCAGCAGTAGAATCATCTAGCAGCAGATTAATTGTACTAGCAGCAGAGTCAACTAGTTCAACAGTAGTATGACACTTAGACATTCTTAAGCAGCTGAATCTCAAAACCTAACAATCCTCCCCTAAACTTTATATTTGCCCCTCAAATCATCAAGTTTCTTCTAAGCTCAAACAAACACTAGGAGGATGCTTCCAAACATTCTACTTCTGCTTCCTTAAACTTGGATCAAGGATCTTTTCATACTTTCTCAGAAATTTGTAGGCTTGATGATCAGATAGAAAGTGTTTTTGCAACCTTAAAGTATTATTCTGCACCATTTGAGTAAGTATTTCCCTAATATCATTCAAACTAGGGTAATCCTTCTCAACCAACAAGAATACAGTAACACCTCCAGCTGATAGCTCATGAACACCAAAAGATTGATATAAATACCATCTGTTTACTTTGGTATTTCTCATTTCCACCCATTCTCTATCAGTAAGTTGAGATTCAAACATTATTCTCAGATTATGATAAATAATCTTTTCATAATCATCTTCTGGTGGAGTAGCTCCAAATTTTCTTTATAAAGCTTCCATATAGCAACCATATCATCTCTATCCATGAATTTTAGCATTTGTGAGAAACTAACAAACCCATAGTACAATCCATTAGTTCTCTTAAACTCCTAATATCCTTCACTTCCATCTCTAACTCTGAATGTGTAGGAGATGATTGGATGCTTAGCTGCTAGAGGAACTGCATTTGCAATTGGTGGTTCTTTATGTGTAGACAACATTGTAAGAGCCATCAACCTATCTTGCTCAGCTTGTGTTATTTCCTCTTCAGCTTCTTCCTAGCAAAAGTCTTCCTTCTAATTCCTCTTTTCTTACTAGCATGACTAGGAGAAGGTTTATTCTCTGCTATACTTGCATCCACCTGCTCTGCTACTTTAGGCTTTTCAACTTTCTCTGCCTCTAACACTTGCTCTGCTTCTTTCACTTTCTCAGGACCCCTTCTTTTCTTATTCATGTCAGCAATATATTCTTCATCTTCTTTTGATCCAATAGATATAAACCTATTAGTTTCTTTCTTTGCTTGTTGGTACATCTTGAAGATATCAATATCACAAAAACCTTTGAGTTGAACAAGCATCCATCCCTTCATGTTTCTCAAGTACTGCTCATACTCCTTTCTTTGTTGAAGAAGTGTTGGACCCCTGAGAATCTTTCTTTTCTTTCTTGCACCAGCAGCTTCCTTTTGTTTCTTGGCAGTAAAATCTTTCAACCAAGACTTTACATCAAATGCAGGTACCTCTTGCTCCTCAATTTTGACAAGTTTCGAGAGCTCAACCTCTGCATTCATCCTAATCTTCTTAGCCTCCCATTCCTCATACTCTCTCCTATCCAGCTCCTCTTTCTCAGCTTGAAGTCTTTCTTGTTCAAGAAATTTTTGTTCAATTAAGTATTCATCTTATTGAAACTTCTTTGCAGCCTCTTCATTATACTTTAGTTGCTTGTCTTTAGGCCAATAATGATAAGGTATGTGAGTTAACATTTCTTCATCACTTGAGTCCATCTCAGGTTCTTGATCAACCATTTTACCCTTGCCCTTATCAGATGCAGCTGCAATTGGAATAGACTTCTTCTTTTGAATAGTTGGCTCTCTGATTGTCACTCCTTTAGTAGGTGGTTTTGGCACTTGTGTTTCTTTTCGGAGTGGTTTTGGTTGAGATGTTGGTAGAGGTGTGGGTTGTTGTTGAGGTGGTGGTGATTGTGTGGATTGTGGTTGAGGTGGTGGTGATTGTTGCTTAGATTGTGCTGCTGATGCTTTCTCTTTTAGCATCATCATAGCCTCTGCCATTGAGACATCATCATCCAAAATCTCTATAGCAGCAGAATTTTTGTCTTTTGTACCAGCAGCAGAATTGTCTTTCTCACTAGCAGCATAATTTTTTTCACTATGTGCAGCAGTAGGATGAACTTTTTCACCAGCAACAAGATGAATCTCTTGAGCAATAAAGTCTTGCGTAGTAGATTCTTGAGCAGTAGAATCCTTAGCAGCTTCAGCAACAGAATCTCCTAAGCTCCTTAATGCCCCACTCATTAACTCAGAAGCCTTCACAAGTTCTTCAGGCTCCAAAGTTTTGAGTTTATCTACAACTTTCTCTTGAGTTTCAATAACCTGCTCCAACACTACCTCATGACCTTCTCTATCAGCAACCACATAGTTATTAGCATTCTCACCACTATCCATTTCCAAATCCTCCCTGAGCCAATACCAGTCTCCAAACCAACATTAGCATCCTCATTCAAGCTTTTAGCCTCCCCTGAACCAACTGTTTCATTCCTCCCCTGTTTGGAAGCATCCTCTCCCAAACCAGTAGCAGTAGCATTAGAAGAACTAATAACCTGTGAGGTTCCCACTTTCTTGAATCTTTTGAAGGTTGATGTAACACCCCCATTTTCACGTTTCACAGCGGATTTAGGGTTGGGGTATTACTTCATGGGATCACAGTTACAGTAATAGAAAATGACTCAAAAAGAGACATTTTTATAAATATGTTATCATTCTTTAAAATATCAGAGTTTTATTAAGGCAAGGTCCCGTGAATCTAAGTGTGAAATAGTGTGAGAATGATAAAAAAAATTGAAAGTCCTCCGAGTTCAGTGCCTCCTCCTGCCATGTCTCCATAATGACCTAGGATACATGCTTAAAAGTCAACACTAGGTGTTGAGAGAGAATCATAGGTTTAAGTGTTAGTGAATATGATGCGCGTGGATTGCAACACGCACTACGTTTTACCTCTCGAGGGATCTCGAGAAGCTTGCAATCCCCACCAGGCAGTGTACCTGACCGATGTAGTATAGTGTAGTGGCAAGTACCGCGGGGGAATTGATCGTTCTTCACAGGGAATAGTGTTCGTTAGGCTAAAGCTACTCTAATTCTAGGTCTAGGGTGGAGGAAGATTCTTTTTTGTATTTTTATATTTAGAAAGCAGTAAATCTCTGGTTTTGGAGGATAGGGCGGGAATTAGTTGCTAGTCAATAACCCAAATTATACTACTTCTAAGCTACTTATTATTTGTATTTTTTTGTTTAAGAGAAAATCAGTGGTGGAGAATAGTGTTTACTTAGATTTCATTACTCCTAACTATCTTTTACCATGTGACTAGTGTGTTGAGTTTGCTTGGATGACGGGTGTATTCCTAACAAGTCGTAGGAGTGGCGCTCAATTCCCTAACTCTATAAGTTCCTACCTCACTCTATGACGATACGTCAAGCATCCTATCATGAGCTCACCGATAGCAACCTATGCATGAAATACTACCTTAAAACCAATAACGCACATATGATTCACGTTTCTAAAGACGTCAAGCATGTTACGCTATATAGGAGATTAGCCAGTTTTCCTTAGTCTAACGTAGATGAAACATTCACCCAAATACAATCACAACATAACTCCATGATAATCAATAGTTAGGTTTCATTAGATCTAAGCAAACACAAAGTAAATTAGCCTAGCATATTAAAAGGAAAAGACAAGCACAAATATATAAATCACACAACATAGACATATTGTATGAATAAGACTTATCTTCAATTGAACATGCAAGTTGAAGGGTTTGGATACCTCCAAGGTCTGTAAACTCGTACTAGGGGTTTTGGGTCCCCCAAGTCTCACTCT
>LBNU01031599.1:46283-68431 GCA_014162995.1 Artemisia annua | reverse complement strand
AACAGTTACAGATCTATGTTGGATCACTAAGGGATTTTTGTTGTATATTACAATGTAGCCAGCCCCATTAAAGTAGCTTATTAAACAATTAAAGAAAGACAGAGTAGTAAATAAATTGTTTGATACAATTGATTCTATCACATGTTTAACAGCAGCCTAACCAATGCTCTCACACTTTCCCATTTCAACATTATAACTAATATGTATCTCTGAATGCGTATCACTTACTTAGCAGACAATGTACCACATGCTTAGCATCAACGTATAGGTCACTTGCATATACCGATTCGTTTTTTGCATCTAAATGAACAGTATAGAGTAAGAGATCAGCCAGTTGTTGTACTCCGCTTATATTTTGTATTCCTAATTCATGCTACATGCATCTATTCCGTGTGTACATGATGATACCCTCTTTTTCTAAATGAACTAATGCATGATCTACGTATCACCAAATCATAAGATATGATCGAAAGAACATAAGCAGAATCATAAATATTGTCTGCTCATATTTTGTATTCCTGATTCAGGCTACATGAATCTATTCTGTGTGTACATGATGATAACCTGTTTTTCTAAGGAACTAAAGCATGATCTATGGATCCGCAAATCATAAGTGATGATTGAAAGAACATAAGCGAAGTATATTTATGAGAATGCAAGATAATTGTAACACATTACTACTAAAAAAAAAGGCGCCCACGTTTCTGATTTAGAAACAATGGCCAAAAAATTCCATTTCATTGTGTTCTCATAACTTGGCATTCATGTGACATTCAAAACATCGGGGGGAAAACTATTAGATTTGCAGCCGAGGACTGCATTTTCACCACAATTTTTTGTGCTTATAATGCTTGCTTTGATGAACTAATAAGGAAGCAGACTTATGTATATGAAAATAGCATGTGAGCGTAGTAAATCACTGTAGTGACAAATACAAATTTAAGTGTATATCAGCGAAACAACTGTGAAAATTAACAGGAGCATGAAAAATCAAGAACATTAAAAATAAATTTAAAATGCATACCTTTGTTTACGATAGAAGTGGAACCTTCTCCAACTGGGAAAACGTCTGGCTGTGTACTGATTTGGATGCCAGCTGATGCAACACACGTTTTAGCATTTTGTTCAGTACCACGATCGTACCACTGGGATTCTGGTAGTTGTTGCTGTCGCACCCTTTTCCTCCTCACATAACCCGTATCGCTTGACGTGTCTACATCTGCTGATGCCAAACATAAGAACCTATAAGAACACAGTCTAAGCAGCTAATATTTAAGCATAATGAAAGAAAGATAAGAGTCACCTTGATTATAAAAAAAAGCGGATCCCATCTCAGATAGAACAACACCACCCCCTGAATAATGTTGGAAAGTATCCGAGGCTGCGCGAGTGCGAACACTTCGTATGCCAGCCTCATCTTGTATTGCGGGCACTGAACTTCTAAGGTGTGCTTGCCTTTTCCCAAGCATACAACTTGAATCAGCCGAGACACGTGCATTTGCTGCCAATTACCCACAGGGAAAAGCCAAATGAAAAGACATTCATAATAACTGATAAAGTATGTACACAACATTTGGCGAAAACCTAAAACACACGCCATTATTTAGACCACATGAGGATTTTGCACGTTCAGAATTGGCAACATGAAAACCCAAGGATTCTCTACCTTCAGTTATATTTTGATCAGTTCACATAATCACTTGTCACATATTATGTTGTAAAAAGTTAATAAAGATAATTTTCCGTTTCCTTCTTTGTTCTTAGCAGGAGTGTTCTTTTGACCTGCCATTGCTGGACCTGTTGGTTTTGACACTGTGTCAACTAAATTCCCAACAAAAGCTTTTGGATTTCTTGTTTCTGGCAAACTAACTTCATTAACTTTAGCGCCTTCCACCACAGACTCTGCAGATGGAAGTTGTTAACAGCAGAAGTCAAAATTTATGCACTTAAGAATATAGGTAAGTCATAATTAAATAAGAATTCAGGGGAATTTAGGGACAGATTAATCACAATCAATGTATGCCATAAGTGCTTATTTATAAGCAGACGGTAAACACATAACTAACTTGAACACCAACTTAAAAAAAATCGGAAAACATTAACCTGACCGTGCATCCTGTCAACTACCATTTCATCAACTGACCCTACTCAAACCATAATTCGCAATAGAAGTACGACGCGGCCTATCCACCCTAAACTTCACAGATTCATTCAACCCAAACAACCCCTTAATTGAGAATCAACTAATTTTTCACAACTTTTAGCAACACAAGTAGTTATCTTAACATCAAGTCTCATTACCTAATTATCATATTCTAATTAACGACTTTTATTTCTCTCGATGACATTTAGTTCAGCTTAGTAAATGCTTGTTTTGAAGCAGATAAACACTTCAAAATAAACAATCCCAAAAACCCCTTAAATAGAACTCTTCATCATTTACATGTTTTTGTCTACTTATCTCCTTAAGAAGCAGTGACAACAAAACCAATTAACTGTAAATATGTAAATATGTAAAATTACCTGATTTTGTCAAAGATGTTGCCAACAATTGATGAACCGATGTACCCGGTGACTCCATCCGGTAGCATAACTTCAGGAAAGTGCACAGATGCTAACACTGGAAGCAATGGACTCCCTAGTTCTGTATTACCTGCAGACGAAATTCATGAAAAAACAAATTTTAGGTAACGTCAAGCATATTAACAATAAAATTATAGAATAGACAAAGACTGCCTAAGCACCTCAAATACACAACCGAAACATCCATTGATCACAAAATACGATAATTTGACCCAAAACAATCAGATAATCAGAATACTTGTGAGAAACTAAAAAAAAAAAACTTGATTTTTAGTGCTTATCCTCTTAACTGCTTGTTCAGTTTCAAATAAGCCCATAAACTCGTTTGGTCACAACTTCTTTAAAGGTAAAAACTTGTTTAGCCGACAATCATGCTGTTACCCATTTTTGCACGTCAACCTCAACATAGTGAGAAATAACAAAGAAAGCTTACCACTAAATTCTTTAAACTGGCGTTTACGTCTTCTTCGTGCTACTGTAGAGTAGTTCTTACTTCTTGAAATTCCTAAAGCATATACACATGATCCACATTAGCATATAGGGTCATTAAAATCATACATTATAGGTTGAAGGTATTTTAAAGGTACCTACATATTGTAATTGGCCCATCTCCACATTCAGAGTTTTGTTTAGGTTTGAAAAATACCTTTCGCCTCAAGACATCTTTCTTTTCAAGCTCTTTCTTAATCCTTTCTGATTTGCTTCAAACTCCTTTGGTATCCTCGCTTCGTCACTATGGCCGAAAAACATAAAAGTAAGTATATAACAGCAATAACTATAAAATATATACATAAAGTGATGCTAATTGTTAACACATTTAATTTTTTACTTTCACATATCATCCTCCAATTTTCTCAAAAAGTGTCATTTTTGTTTGTTTTTTTTACAGTTTCTTTTATTAAACTTTGCTAGACAGTCGCCATCGAAAACTGTTCAAAATTCTAACGGCTTAATGTACCGTAACATACTGTATAAACCAACTTCAAACAGATATTTTTAATATTAAGCATCTCCAATTCTATCATAAATTTCACTACAATATCAGGCGACACAACTTAAAATTTCCTTCGTATACAATTTTATCATAAAGTGTACTACATTCGACTGTAAAAAATTAAGTTACTGAATTTTATCAAATACTTAATAACCTCTGTCGAAACATTCATTAAATCACATGCAAAAACTAACATATTCGCACAAAACCACTGAAGTTCAGCATGGTTAACAAAAATCACAAATTTTGTACCTGAGAATGATATTCTAACCCATAAAACTGCCCCACGGCACACTCGAGAGGTGCAATCACACCCTGCTCACTTGTGACGACAGCGCAAAACCCTTTCAGCATCTTAACAGCCTCATCACCATGACTCATTCAAAGAACCTGCAAAATAGTAGTTTACCAATTAGCACAACCAATTTTAACAACCGTAAAAAAAAACCACACCTCTTTCTGATTGCTATTTTTTTCTGATGATTTGCTTATACAAAATAAAAAACAAATCCAGGCGGTATTTCCAAGGCCGCTTAAAAGGGCTTATCTATAAGCATAATCAGTAAAAATAAGCAATCCCAAATAGTCATTAAATTAAATTCAAATGAAGTAAAAAAGAAAACACATTAGAAATCATTGATCTATACATGCATATCAATAGTAGTTGCTCATATCGGCACATTAGTGTAAAAGCTAACTAATAATGGCAAGTCTAAAAATGGTCATGTATTTGATATGTTTAAGTGCAAAAATCAAAACCACCATTTGGAGAACCGGTATCACTTAATGACTGAACATATTCCCTAAACCCATCTCCTAAACCCATAAATTATACTAACTTACATTTACCATAAAGGACAAACAAAAAGATCATACCTTGAGCTAAAATTTCTATAAAAAACACAGCGCCCGGTGTGACGGCAGTGGTGCAGCGGCAGAACCTCTTCTTGCTTCTTCATCAACTGAAATGGCTAATCACACAAACACATGTTATCACCACATAACAAATAAACACGGCAAAAAGACATCAAAATAATCAAAACACATGACTGTAAAGCAACCTTTTTTTTACTCTATCCTTCTTAATAATCCATGAATCTTACTCAAAATAGTGGAACCTGCAATTAAACGAAACCATAAATAAAACAAAAAACTTTTTATAAATAAATAAATAAAAAACTGGTGTTTCCGTTTTTTTCTCACACCAATTATATTTTTCAGGTATCTCACCTAGTTCCTCATCGTGTTGAGCGAACACCTATTTTTTTACCCTAAAATATCAACCATAATCGACCTGCGTAAACCACCACAATAACAACAATTACAATTTATTCAAGGAAAACCCTAATCCTAAGATGAGCAAAATAATCACAATTAACTGAAGCAAAACCCTAGGCCTCATATCAGAAAATTAGCAACAACAACATGAAACCCTAATTCTTATGAACCACATACAACAAATATAACAGAAGCCCCAAAAAAACCCTAATTTTACCTTGTTCATGTTTGGGCGATCTGTTGATTAATGATGGAACCGGATGTGTGGATCTGATTATTCTTGTTTGTTGATTAATTTTGTTAGTGGATGTGTGATGGATAACCTGGTGGGGGATCGAGGTTTTTTTTTTTTTTTTTTTTTTTTTTTTTTTGCGTCGTGTGTGTGTGTTTGCGTTTTGTGAGGTATGGAGCCAGAAGAATCCATAGAAGAAGATATGTCGGCAACAATAGAGCCGCAAATGAAAATCCTCTCACGAAATCACTTGCAGGAAAAACAACCTGTATGACTTTTCTTTTTTTTTTTTTTTTGGTTTGCGGTAGATTTGGCAGAGAAGAAGGAGATGCGTGTGTGTGTTTTGTGTGTATTGAACATGGTAGAAGAATCCAGTGTGGGTGTGGAAGAAGACTTTGGAAGGAAGAAACCTGTACAGTGTACACATATGCTCCCATATGTACTTTAGTAATTAAAAAAAAAATCTGTGGGGGAGCAATTTTGATAGTAAAGCATGCTAACATGCTTGTACCACAGAGTGTGGCTATAGCAACTTTCTTAGTTGTTAATAGTCACAAGCTCTTGGTAAATGTTATATAGCAATAAAAATTGTAACATCTTTATTTATTTAGGCTAAAGTGAGTGCATTTATCATAATAAAACATATATAAACGTGATGTTATCACTACCCAACACTTTAAGCTTTGCAAGTCTTCGAGCAAAATCATTAAAAACATTAAGCAAAGTAAAAACTTGAATCCAAATTAATCTTATATCTTATCAAACAAGAACTGATATGAAATTTACTTAAGAGTTATTTAAAAAGCTCAACGTTCGACAAAGCCTCAAAAAGTTTATCCTTATAATTATTTTATTTATTTTATATTTTTGAAATTCAAAACAATTTAAAATTTTTGTCAAAATTCGAAAAGCTTGGCAAAAAAGTTTTAAAAAATTTTGAAAAAATTGACACAATTTTGGGGTTGCTCAAAAACACAAGTATGTACATATGCGATCGAAACCCGCCCAACACTTTTAATCAAACATCGTCCTCAATGTGCTAAATAGAGCACGTACCCAACATTTAGACCGAAAAAGAACAATGTGTAATTTTAAGTGTGAAGATAGGTATAAAAAACAATTCAGATAATGATCAGAGAACAGAAAAACTCCCCTATTGCAGCCTCGCAGATCGGTAGTAACGGATAAGTCTAGTGAAGCTTAGCATCAGCTACCAAGAAAAATCTACACGGTCTCGAGAATCAATATGCTAGGTTCAAACAATATTTAGAAGATAACAGCCCATGGTAATGTGTCGTTTTCAATTCCAAATATCACGTCCAGAAATTTAACAATCTCTAATAAGTCTTGAAACTCAAAAGAAGTGTCATAGTATAATGAAATAATGGGATGAATATAAGAATACAACAAGTTTAAATTTTTAGTTTTTTCAAAAAGAATCAAAAGAGAGAAAATAAAAATAAGAATAAAATATTAAGAAACGGACTGCCTCTCAGTAAGTGTTTGAATGTATCTGAGTCACTAGCTTGACTCACCCATAATTTAGTTTTCATTATGGTAAAAAGGGTTAGATGGTTGAATTTTCGGTGGAATGTCTTTCAACCTTCTGAATCGACCGGCAATAAATAATATTCCGAGATCAAATACTGCATTTTCATTTCCTGCTTGGAAAAGATCTAACGAGTGATTCTTTATGTCTCCCTCAAGAAAGACGAGGCAAAGACTATATGATAGAGAAGATCGTGGGCTAAGGATGCTTAAGAAATAATAAGAGCCACGAGTACCATAACGTAATTGTGACAAGGTAAGGAGGACTATAGATGGTCATATCAAAGTCACCTTTCTTGTTATTAGCTTTTCATATACTTCAACCACAAAAGATTCTTCGGGCTCTGCCTCGGAATCAGGCGGGATATACGGAGGTGGGATTTGTGCAGTACTCTACGAGCTAAGAATTTGCACCTTTTCCATTATGTGGAAAACTAGAATGGGGGGTTGAATAGTTTTACCAATTTATCGTTTTAAAATTGCGTTTTCGAAAACTTTAAATTCTAGTTTATGTGAGATAAATTAACAACAATATGAACACTCAACACAATAAACAATATAAACCAAGTACTGTGAAATAATGAAAGTAAAATAAATGTAAAGAGTTAGAAAGTTGACACCGTGATTTATAGTGGTTCGGTAATGAAGCTCCTCTTCGCCCTACTGCTCAAAAAGGACCGTCTGGTATTTAAGGGACCGTCCGTATCTTTCCTGGCGTCTATAAATATAGAACTGTTCTCTTTCAGAAAACTTGACCTCTTATGCACTAAAACTTTCTGTATTCCCAAATCCATTCCAAATTATATTCTTTGATCACATTATCGGGTTCTAAGTTGTTTACAAGTGATCACACTCATCATTCCTCTAAAGTGCAAGAGAAGAACACTCGTTGTAGTCAAGAGACGAAGTGTTGAAGAAAAGTCTTTCTCATCTTATACCGTTGTTGCGGATCTCTTCCAAATCACCATTCTTATTCATTGATTCTTGTATGTAATAAGACTTGAGTGCAAGTCTTTTATTGTGTGTTGTGTCGTATCGTGCCATCGCGTTGGTACAAGGTGTGAAGCCACGTGGGCTTTGGTAGATTGGTTCTAGCTATGATAGGACTCGACATTCCGCTTAGTGTCGTTAAACTTGGTGTAAGCTTGTGTCAGGTTTGTTCCGCCATAAGGGAGCGTGTTGATATAGTGTTCGTGAAACTCTCGAGTGTGAGACTCGAGGAGTGGAGTAGGGGCGAAGAGTGAGCTTCGTGGCCGAACCACTATAAGTCTCCGTGTCCCGGTTTGATCTTTCCTTTCCTTATCTTTACTTACTTACTTATTATTGCCTCTATTTATTGTTGATTTGATTTCACATAAATACCGAATCGAATCATTTTCATAAACACAACATGTAAAGTAAATTTTCTAAAACATAAATAAAAACGGTGAAACTATGCAACCCCCCCTTCTAGTTTCTACAATTGGTATCAGAGCCAGGTTACTCAAGACTTTTAAAATATACTATATTTTAAAACTTGAAACGATCAATGGAAATTGAAAAATATCAAGTAGGGCAGTCTATGCAAAGACCACCACTCTTTGAGACTGATAATTTTATTTACTGGAAAACTCGATTCGTAACGTATGTGAAATCAAAAGATCTTGATCTTTGGCATGTTATTACTGATGCGCGTGATGTGTCGTTGCGTTTTAGTAGTATTAATGCCTACTCAAGTTTTAAATTTATATTTAGCCGACTTATCAATAACACACACACTTAACGAGCAGTGTACCCAGTCAGTTTGTATATAATGGTAAGTAGAGTGTCGATCACTAAGAGTGAAACGTATTATCTAGTTATCCTAATCAGTATTTTAATATCCTAAGTTAGTTTTACAGCCTAATCTAACGAAAGGGGGTTCAGCCTGAGAGACTGGCACAGATTGGTTATATTAAACAGTAAATTAAACTAATGAGCACGAATCAGCGAATAGCATACACATGCACAGATAGATAATTAGAAACTATAAGAAGACCTGTCCTGATAATTAAGTAGCTTGTCACTTGTTTTATTGCTAGTTTTATATGAAGTGTATATTAATTAAACCTATCTCGTTGGTTTCATTATATCGGCGAGTAAACCCTTAATGATTACTTATGACTAACCTATTTATCCAAAGACGTCAGATTAAATAGGCGAGGAAGGGGTATGGCAGCCCAAGCAATGCTCAGCTAGACACAGAGGTTATCAAAGCACTAATATAAATTCACCAAAGACATCAAACATATAAACTTTAATTGATGAGAAAGCAATTTTAAGGTAGGCATATGATTTTTCGCAGTCACATACTACCGGCCATCAATCCTAATGAATTAAAGTGTACTATTACAATAAAACAAAACTACTTAATGAATTGAATACATGAAGAACCTTCTTACAGCTCTAGTATCTTCATTTAGGGTGTGTCTTGTGTTGCTTGTTTGTCTAAATTCGGCTCCTTAGGGTTATGTTGCACCCAAAATTCGTCAAGGTCTTGGGGTATTTATAGTTTCTGTCTGAGGGCTTGATGCGGCGCATTGAGTAAATAGATGCGGCGCATCGACTTAACTTCGCGTGAGGTCCAAGATTATTATATTCTGGAATATTCGTACANTATTACAATAAAACAAAACTACTTAATGAATTGAATACATGAAGAACCTTCTTACAGCTCTAGTATCTTCATTTAGGGTGTGTCTTGTGTTGCTTGTTTGTCTAAATTCGGCTCCTTAGGGTTATGTTGCACCCAAAATTCGTCAAGGTCTTGGGGTATTTATAGTTTCTGTCTGAGGGCTTGATGCGGCGCATTGAGTAAATAGATGCGGCGCATCGACTTAACTTCGCGTGAGGTCCAAGATTATTATATTCTGGAATATTCGTACACCGCCATAGATGTGGCGTATCTTGATTCTTGTATGCGGCGCATGTCCTTCAGTAGTCTTGGATTGTATCTGGTGAAGTCTTGATAGTGATACGCCGTATGTCAAATTTATAATGCGGCGTATCTGGAGTAGAACGAGCTTGATCTTCTTCTTTGACCAAAGTTTCATATGCGGCGCTTGATAGAATTACATGCGGCACATTCTTCAAAGTCAGGCAATGGTCTTCGAATTCATCTAAGTATTATATTGCGGCATATCTGTTGAGTGAGATACGACGCATCTTCTGGATTTCAGTAGACTTTTGACATCTCGCTTGTTTTGCTCCATATCCAAAATCGCCAAGTTTCACATATTACTTGTTTTTACCTGAGAATCACTAAAGTAAACATTAAAGTACCGATTCTCATAAATAATATAATAAAACAAGTCAAATAAATAGGATAAATGATGGTAATAATATGTACTTATTTGAGTTCATCAATTACCATGGGTGACTTTAAACCTATTGAATATAATCTGGAAACTAAACAAGATGAAATTGTTTCTTATGATAAACAAAGTGAAAATCTTAAAAAGAAATTAGCTAAAAATGATGAAGCAAATATGGTAATTTACAACGCTTTACCCAAAAAGGAATTTCAAAGAATTTTCATGAGTAATATGACTAAAGATATTTGGAAAACATTGTTGGTCACTCATCAAGGTAATAATCAAGTCAAGGATAACAAGATCGATCTTTTGGTTCAACAATATGAACAATTCGTCATTCCTAAAGACGAATCTATTGATAGTGCATTTGCTAGATTTAACACAATTATCACAAGTTTAAAAGCACTCGATGAAGGTATTTTTGTCAAAAGTTGTGTTAGGAAATTTCTAAGGGCTTTACATCCAAAATGGAGAGCAAAGGTCACGGCGATTGAAGAATCCAAAGACTTGGCATCTCTATCATTAGATGAGCTCATTGGTAACTTAAAGGTCCATGAGTTAATCATCAAAAATGATTTCGAGATTGTCAAAAGCAAGGTGGAAAGAAGATCACTTGCTTTGAAAGCTAAAAAGGAGCTAAGTGATGATGAAGATTCAAGCTCGGAAAGTGAAGACGAAGAGTATGCTATGGAAGTTAGAGATTTCAAGAAATTCTTTAAGCGAAGAGGAAGATTCGTGAGACAACCACGAGAAGAAAAGAAAACACCTTAGAGAGTTCGTGAAGAAAGATATAGTAAGGTTGAGAGAAGATGTTTTGGATGTGGTGATACAAGACACTTAGTTGGAGATTGTCAACACCAACCAAAAGACAAAAACCAAAAGGCATATGTGAGCGGTGCGTGGAGTGATAACGATGAAGATGGAAAGAACGAAACTTGTCTCATGGCCGGATCTTCAAAAGAGGTACGTCTCGAAACCGATCTCCATAATTATGACACTTACTCACTAGATTCACTTAATTTAGATAGTGAGTATGATAAAATTTGCGAAATTAGTCAAAAGATTATCTTAAAAAACAAATCTTTAAAATCCACCAAGTCTAAATTAGAAAAGGAAATATCAGAATTAAAAGAAAAACTATCTAGGCTTGAGAAAGGAAAGGAAATTGATTTGGAGTGCAAATCATGTCAAAATCTTAAAATCGAAAATGAGGAACTCAAAGAGGAAGCCTCAAAACTAAATAAATTTGAAAAGAGCACTCATTCTCTTAGACAATTAATAGGAGCTCAAAAGTCTTCCGATAATAAAACCGGTATAGAATATAATTTTTCTGAAGCATCAACAAGTGTATTGTAGCATCTCGTAATTTTCCCGTATGATTAGTAAATATTAAATTTGATTAAAAAGGTATTACGTTATTTAAATACCATTTTTACGGGTAACAATTTTTTTTTGTTATGAATGACGTGTTACGTGAATCACTATGACTTTTGTGATTGACCATTTGCCTAGGAACGATGCTTACACACGAACCTTGATAGTCTAATATCGCGAATATATTTTTAAAACGTTTATATTTATAAATATACGTTTCGTTTAATTACCGTACACTATTTATATGATTCCCGAGCCTACGAAAATTCCCGAGATTGCTCACTAATATTATTGGACCGTAACCCAACTCACGAACCTTGCTACGTGGGCCCACAGGACCCAATGGGCCACGTTAAACCAAGCAGCAAACCAAACGGACCCATTGTTCTTTTCTTTTCTTTCGTTTGGGCCTGACCTACGCAAACCAAGCCCACCAGGCTTACCAGCCCAGCCAAACGCACCCTTTGTATATTTTTTTTCTTCTTTCTCTTCTTTTGTTTCCCAGTCACGACACCACTCCAAAACACCCTATTTTTCTCACGATTTTGACTAACAATATGTACATTTTATCACCCCTCCTAATAGACCTCGTTACAAAGAATCAAGAATGACAATTATTACTAAAAATCTTACACAAATGCTGCCCCAAAACTGACTCAAACAAAGATCCCAACACACTTTGAGTAAAATTTGTATAAGTTATCACAAGCTTCCAAAACAACCACCCTTGCTTTCCAATCCTTGGAATCCCAACCTTGTACACTTAGAATCAGTCAGGAATGTTCAGAAGTAAGTCTACACATCCCTTGTCCATATTCTCACTTCATTTTTCTCGATTGGGCATAAGTGAAGGTGGCATGCATTCCTTTGATCCTATCACTCAACCTCTTGTGAACCTTGTTTCCTTTCACACTCACATGTTGCCTATATAAACTCCCATGCAATCTCAGTTGAAGACTCACACACAAAACATACCACATTCCAAATTTGCGTTAAGGGTTATGAGTTACTAGGGACGAACGGTTTGCCAAGAGTTCAAGGCGTTAGAGTTGAGTACCAATCCACATTTTGATCATTCCTGGATCCTTGGTGTGTAGAGAAACGAACCAAGGTGGTCCTTTGCTTTAACTCGATCCACAAATACGAATTTACCCCACCCCTAGAGGTGAGGTAAGGCTCTTGGAGACCCTTTTCAATTTATACTACTTTTGTTATTTTCAGTTTTGCACGTTCACTTTGGCTCGTTATCTAATAATATATGAACGTGACACATACTTTTTATTTATCATTCTAGATGTTTAATATACTAGCAAACAAGTGCCAAAGAGTTTTATTACTAAAAATAACGTTTACATAATAAATATGACACGTTTAGAATGTCATTTGGCCACTTTCGTATTATTTCCAACACTTAGATTATTTTTGACAACTTTAGAAATATGTTACAAAACTGAGTTTGACTGTTTACTTTGGCTAATTATTTAGTAAACGAGATTAATAATGTATAATTATTTTTGCTCGTACAATATGTATACTATACCAACAATTAGTTACAACAAAGATTCGACCATAATATTAACGTTTAAACCAAGTATTAGCCACGTTTAGAAGTGACAAAGACCCATTCGAATTTGTTTTCAAGACTTAGAATATTTTTGAGAATCTAAAACTGTTTCTCTAAATGGCTAAGTGACATTTACTTTGGCCTCGTTATTTCAAATCTAGACACATAACCCATTGATTTTAAAACGTGACCTCGTTGTCGACACTACTAGCAACTAGGACTCATTTTTGGTTTAACCTAATAAGCTCGTTTAAGCTCTTTTTGAAAGCCAATTTGTTAGAACAAAAACTGTTTTCTATAAACTCTTAAAAATAACGAAAAGGCTTAAAAGCCCATTAAGCTCATTTTAAGCTTATTCGATAAGCTGGTCACACAAGCTTTTTCGAAACGTTTTTAGAACACTAAAATAAGCCCAAGACAGGGCCCAAACCTTTCATAAGCCCAACGGAGCATAAAACGTTAACGGGCCTTAATTTTGGCTCGTTAAGCCCATTATGTGAAAATAAGTGATTTTAAGCAAATAAGCTGTTATAATAAGCTAATTAGAGTATTCTGAGCTTAACTAAATAGTAAAAATGTTAAGTTTTGAATTTGGTAACTTTTGGACCAACTTTGCAAAATTTCACTAACGAGGGACTAAAATTGACAAAACTGCAAACTTAGGGTAGAAACTGTCAAAACTGATTTTCTGGGTTAGAAACTGTTAATATTAAAACTTGGAAGTAATAAATGTAAATGTTAATACTTTTGGAATAAAAATGTAATAATAATTAACTTTGGACTAAACATGTAAAGTTTATACCGTTAGGGTTAAAAATGTAACTTTGGTGAAACTTAAAGGATTTTTCTGTAATATTATTTTATAAAAATTATAATAATGTTTTATAAATAAACATACATATTTAATATAAAACTTTTATAAGTTTAACTTATATATATACACGTTATATAATTCGCGTAACTATAATTAATTCGTAACAATATATATATGACGATACATTTATTCATTTTCTTTTATACTTACAATCGTAACTTATCGTCTACAAGCTATGACTTATTTATGATGACTTTCCATCGATCATCGATCATTGTACTTACAAGTTATATGTATATATAACTTTGTTTTTGAACTTAAGGCATTTAAACAAACACGAGTTTTGTTCACAACTAAATGACTAATATTCGCGATAAAAACTGGACTTAGACTATCAACTAAAACTTGCCATATCTTTTAGGTTGTGTGTGAAGCCGTTGCCTTGCATCGTTGAGATTACGATACTACCACTACTACTGTACTACTGAGGTGAGTTCATAGCCCACTTTTAATCTATTTTGTGGGGAGATACATGCTTAAAACATGAACACAAGTCTTTTTATTGGTATTGTTATACCGGCTGGCTTTTATTATTGCTTAAGTTGCTATTGCCAAAAGTCCCTCGATCATGAACCTTAATCACTTGTAGGGTGAACGTAAATAACTGTGGATAGATCTATTAGGGACTGACAATACCCGTTTGGTTGTTGGAGAAAACCACCAAACGCACTTTATTTGATGTCATAGGTTATTGGCAAATACCTATCTTGGGGGCCTATTATTTTGCGTTATATTATTTTATATGATTGGCTGTTAATCGTTGTGTGTCATGAGCTTAAGCCAATAATGAAAATGGAAATATGATGATTTTCAACTTGTTTGATTGCATGTGATTTGCAATTAATGACTTTATCTTGTGTTCAACTGTTAAATTTAAACCTATGAATATCACTGAACTTTTGTTGACTTTTAGCATGTTTATCTCAGGAGTTAAACAAGAAGGATCTTGAAGGCACTGAGTGGGCATGTAACCCGGCACGGGCTTAAATAAATGTTTTGATACATTTCAAATAAACTTGTTGTTTAAATTATGAAACATCTTGGTGTCTTGAATATTTGGTATTTTGAATAAATCTAAACTTTAAAACGTCATTTGCGTCGTTTTCTATGATTGTGACAAAGATCCTTGAAGTAATACCCCGCAAGTCTTCCGCTGTCATTATTAAGTCTTCCGCTGTTATTGACAAATTTTGGGGGTGTTACATGTAACAAAACAAATAAAATTTGTGAAGTCTCAGTCGGATATGTCTACTGGTGACGGTTCCTCAAATCCACCAGATGGTCCCTTAATTATAGAGGACCGTCCCATCGATAATGGACCATCCCTAGTACGCAAAACTGTGATTCTGCCTAAACCTATCCCAGATTCTAATCCAAAACAATTAACCATAATGAACTCAGAAATACCCATTGCTAGTGTAAAAGAGGTAAAGCAATTCTATAAACCAATACTAAAACCCGGATTAGGATACAACAAACCAACAATAAGATTTAGAACTCCACCTCCTAGAAAAACAAATATAGTAAATGGACAAACTAGATCAAGAGTAACTAGAAATCAAAATTATCATAAGAATTATTCAATGAGTTGGAAAAATGATTTTCTTCTTATAGGATTTTACTCACCATTTCAACATCCTAGACAAATGCAACAAATGTATAGGATGTTCGGTGCTAACAACTTTGGACCCATGAGATATTGGGGACCATATGTTTGAGTTTGTCTATGTTATCATTAGATATGCTTGGGAATTGACTTGCAGCCCGACGAATGGGTTAAGGATAGTGGATGCACCAATCACATGACGGGTAATCGCAAGCTATTCTCATCATACCATGCATGTAGTGGAGGTAATGTTATGTTTGGTAGTAAACTCAAGGGTAATATCATCGGCAAAGGTACAATCCTTATAAGTCTCTTACTATAACTAATGTGGAACATGTAGATAACTTAGGTTTTAATTTACTTAGTATTAGTGTTAGAACCTAAGTTTATCTACATTTTATCAAGTCTCGGTTATTTCATCATTTGTAATAGGTTGCTAGAATATTTACTTAATCATGTAAACGTATGAAGTCCAACATACGACCAATGGGCCTTAAGCCCATACGTCTAAGAGAAAGGAAGGAGAAAGGGATGTTGCCCTAGCTCCTCTCCTATAAATAGGAACATCATGTAAACCTTTCTCTTGTTGGTTATTTCATTTACATAAGGAAACTCTTGCACTTTTATTCTTCATATTTGATCTAATCAACCAAACTCTATTTCTCATCTTATTTCTATCATTTCAATACTTGTGTTTACAATATGGTGACCTAACAAGTGGTATCAATCGCTAGAAGAAGGTGTAACCTTTTGTTTTTGTTTTCTTTGAACCAAAACCAAGTTTTTTACTCGTTAATTTTTGTTAAAGTTTGCAACTTTCTTGTTTGTTTCGTGCTTTTATCACATCTTTGTCCTCAAACTTGTGTTACAAACTCAAAACAACCAACAAAGTATCAATTTTTCTCAAAAATTTTAGATTCGTACACTTTGTACCATTTTTCGAGAACTTTTAAATTTTTGAAAAGTGGTTCAAGTTTGCAACTTTCTTTAAGATTTCATCATTTTAAGGTTAGTTGTACAAGAATCTTGGATTAAAAACGTGTTTTTGGCTTGCTTTTTACAAAAAAAAAAAAATCTGCCTAGTTTTGACTACTTATCGAGAACCTTAAACCCCAATCTTTCGAGATCTTTGGTTTTTGCTCCTAAGGTGTTTCCGTTGCTTACTCAGTGCTTTTTTCTCTTGTATAAGAAAGAAAACACTTCGACTCATTGGATATTTTCGTTATTGTATAATATCGAAAATTTTGTGAATTTTTTCAAAAAATTTGAATTTTTCGAGATCTTTTTCTAACTTTCGAAATCTTTTGATTTTCGAGATCTTTGAAAAACTTTCGAAATATTTTCATAATCTTTCGAGAACTTTGACAAAATCACTAAAATCAAAAATCTCGAAACTTTTGTTAAAATTTCTCGATAAATTTGACTTTTTCGAGAACTTTGGACATTTTCGAGATCTTTGGCATTTTATCGAGATCTTTTGGACTTTGACTGCTTTTCGAGATATTCTTGAACAAAGTTTCGAGAAAACACTTGGGATAGTTTTCGAGAATTGGCATCACACTTATACCTTCTACAAGATCCATTTACACATAAGTCTTTCATCATGTCTCAACCACCGTACTACAACTTTCATCATCAGCAACCCTATCATCAAACACAATTGTTTCGTCAACAACAACAACAATATCAACAACAACAACCTCAACAATCATATCCATATAATCAAATGGTCTCTCAACAACATGTCATGATGCATCAACATCAACAACTGCCTCAACCTCCACCATTTCCAATGCAACAAATCACTCAACCGTCGAAACAAACTCATTGGTTTGACCAAATGTGTGAAGTCATCACTACTCAACAATCAAGACATGAAGCAGGTTCACTTGACACACCACCTATGCTCACACCCGGTAATTATGTTCAGTGGTCAAGTCGATTCCTAAGATTTCTTGAACTCAAGAAACCACATGGCAAATACATGAGACAAGTTATCAATGAAGGTCCATTTGTAACACCGACTAACCTTGTCCCTGGTGATCCTAATGCTAATCCACCCATACCGGAATCATACAGACCCCTTACTGATGCTCAACTTACTGCTGAACAAGTACTTCACAAAGAAGCTGATGAATATGCCATGATTTACATTCTGCAAGGCATACCTAATCCGATCTTTCGCAGTGTTGATGCTCAGAAAACTGCTAAGGCAATGTGGGAACATGTTCATCTCCTAATGGAAGGAACTCAGTTGAATCAGGAGGACATGGAGTCAAAACTTTACATGGAATACACACATTTCATGATTGAGCCAATGGAATCACTTGAGTCATACTATCACCGCTTCACTAACATCATTAATGACCTCGATAGACACAACATCATCTTACCAAAGATTGCTGTCAACACGAAGTTCTTAGGATGTCTTGGTCCTGATTGGCAGAAGTATGTGACATTTGTTCGACAAGCCCGAAACCTTCATGAAACACCATATGGTTTGTTGTATGACTATCTGAAACATCATCAACATGAAGTTGACAATGATCGCGCTCTCAGAGGAAACTATTCACAGCCCCCACCTACAAACTCTTTGGCGCTTGTTGCTCAATCACATGTTCCGGCTCCACCATTACAACACAATGTTTATCATCCAGAACAGGCTTATCACAACAATCCATCTCCGTATTCATCTTATGATTCTTCATCGCACCCTCCTGCAAATCAATTTGCATCATATGACAACAATGACACCTTGTCTACACCACTTACTGCTAATGATGACGATGATGATGAGGACTTCAACAGTATTAACCAAGGAATTGCACTCATTGCTCGGGCTTTCAGCAAATTCTCAAATAAATCCAACAATCGTCTTCGTTCATCTTCAAATACAAGGAATCAAGCTGTCATACACGATGGTCGCGTGGAGATTCAGAATCGCAACAGTAGCAGATTTGGATCGGGTGGTAATATGGGTAACTCTAATTCTGGACAACGGTTTAACAACAATGGAAGATTCAGGAACAATGGTGGTGTCCCTCAAAGAAAGGCAGAGATTGTTGACACAGGGAATACTGAATCGGGGAACACGGTCATCAGATGCTATAACTGCAATGGAATAGGTCACTTAGCAACTGCATGTCCATCACCAAGAACTCAAGGAACTAAGTATCACAAACAGGCATTACTCCTTGCTCTCAAAGATGAAGCCCGCAGCAACACGAATGCAAATGACAACAGCTTCATGGCTAATGCACATTCCGATGATGACATGGAAGATTTGGAAGCTGCTGTTATGCTGATGGCCAACATGCATGAACTCCACATAAGTGACTCAGACCCAGTTTTTGGTCTTTCTCAGGTAACTGATCTTAACTCATGCCGCATACATGAAATTACCTCCCCATCTGCATCTGCATCTTACAAGGAACAAGAAGTTCAAAATGATTCATTGTTATCTACACACACGAATACTCAAATGGACACAAAAGTTATATTTGATGATTTTCAAATTAACCCGGTTGTCACATTTGATGATTCGAATAATGAATTTGTCAATGATAACAATGCTCACGTTGAACNAATAATTAAAATGTTATGTTTTGACGAAATTTAGTTTTTTATCTTCTTAAGAGAATCCTTGTTTTAAAAATTGGGTACACGTCAAAGTCACGTAATAAATAAGTTTAATAATTAAGTATGAGCTGCGGTTCGAGATCGGGCCCTTGGATCCTTAATTCCAAAAGGTTTTAGGTCTTGGCTACCCTTTTGCGCCGGCCCTTGGACCTCTTTTCGGGAATGTGTGAAGTCTTGGTCTAACCACCTTGGATCCTCATTTCAGGAACGTCTAGAGTCTTGGAATTCTCCATCGTAACGGCCCTTGGATCCTTTACTCCGAGTAGGTCTAAGGTCTTGGAATTACCCCGTGAAGCTCCGTAGTTTAAAAGATCGTAAATGAAAAGTATAAGTGCAAAAAAAAAATGATGAAAAAAATTGGAAAAGTTAAAAATATAATAAATAACTTTGATGTAGACCTCATTTTTAATACAATGATTCTCGAGAGAAGATCAAAAACTACTTAGCGTCTAAACTTGGTATCTTTATCGGAGTAAAAAGTTATCGAAATGAGAAAATATGAAGAAATTCATTTCTCAACAAAAATAAAAAAATCTAGATAAATTAAGAAAATGGGAGCAAGAGGTAATCACACAAGTAACTTCCATGGGTAGTGTTGGCATCTAACTTGTATATAAACAATGATTTCATTTTTTAAGCTTAGTTTGGGGGCTTGTGAAAAATCAAGGACGACGAATTTTATCAGTATGGTCACTTCTCCATGAGTCGTGTTCTTATTCTATGACACTAAACGTTTTTGCAAAATAATAAAAGTCAACATACCGTCAAATGAAAAAGTGGAAAAATACAAAAATAGTAGTAATAGTTAGTATATGAATAAATTGGGAAAAACGGGACGTTTTAGGGAATAAATGATTTCGTAATCTCTTTTGAACGTTTTGCTACTTTTTAAAGTTAGTAAAAAGAGGTTTTGAAATTATTTATCTCAAAAGCGTGATGTGATGACATTGCGTGAGGACACGGCAATACCTTAGTCTGGGAGATTTTGGTATGTGTTAAATTACACATACCTTTTACCTAATAAAACGGACCAAAAAGACCAAAAACCGAGCCGAATATGCCAAATTTATATGTTTTTGTGTTTGTGATTGTGCAGGTATGGATATATAAGAAAATGGACAAAAATCAAGAGAAAAAGACAAAATGAGCACGAGATTGGAAAGAGGACGAAATTATGAGATTAACGATAATTTTATTTGGAGCATAGAGATATAAAGCCCAATGTGGTACATAAAGATCAAGCCCAATATGGCAAAATGAAGAACATGGAAGATAAAGCCCAATGAGAAGCTAAGAGCCAAGACCAGCGACAGGCCCAAGTACATATGATGAGGTTCATGAATGAATTACAATCCCCTTGTCGCTATCTATTCTTCACACTCAGAATGAGATTTCAAATGTTAATCAACTAAGGAACGTGTCTGTTGCTACAACAAATAAAATGGAATCAATTGAGAGCCAAGTTGAGCCCACGTGAAGAGCTGATGCAACCGAGCCCAAAGAAAATGAATTACCAGCACATGATTGGAAATATTACATTTGGTGGCACGTTAATTTTGAGATTCGAACAAGAAAGAAAAAAATATATATATAGAAGCAAATGAGATTCAATGTTATCAAGTGGACCTGCTCCTCTCATGCAATTTTTACCGAGAATACAAAGAATAGAAGAAAAGCCATGCATGATGTAGCAGAACTAAGCGGTGAAGCTTGTAAACCACGGATCGTTGTCCCAACGAGCGTTGAAATTGATCTAGTCACTCAAGTCGTGAGTTATGTGAGATGAATGGGTTGAAAAGATTTGATTTTGTTTTAGTTATACTAAGAAAGTTTTGCATAAAATTTAAATGAAATAAAGAACGATAAGAAAGGGAATAAGTTTAACTATGAAAGAAAACATGAGACTAAGTAAAGCGAAAAAGGAAATAAAAGTCTAAACTAAGAAAGAAATAAAGAAAATGTTTTTGTTGTTTTGTATTTAACGAAAGAAAATTAAACTAAGTTAAAAAGTTCAAAAGAAAATTCGACAGAGTAACGGTAAGAAATGGATAAAAGAAAACTCCACTCGATGAACGATGGAGTGCAAATAAGCCTAGCTCGGCTTTTAGTAATAAACAAGACACGACAATAAAAGACTAAGACTCGAAAACTAAAAGAAATAAAAAATCTAAACTCGCTATGACAAAATAAAAATGAAACTCGCTATGCTACTGACTCCAAACTCGCTACACCTAATTGGGATACCAAACTCGCTAAGCTCCTAAAGGAAACCATACTCGCTAGACCTAGAGGAAACCAAACTCGCTACACTCTAGACAAACCAAACTCGCTAAGGTTAAATACAGACCAAACTCGCTAGGACCAAAGAGAAGACTAAACTCGCTAGCTAACTACGACCAAACTCGCTAAGGTAAATGTAAAGCCAAACTCGCTACTAGACATGGAACATGAAACTCGCTATGCTAGCCAAGACGAAACTCGCTAGCCAAAAGACAATAGCATACTCGCTATGGCTAGTTTTGGGTTCCAAACTCGCTAGCCAAGATAACCATACTCGCTAGCATAAAAGAAAGGATCAAACTCGCTACAAAATGAAAGTGAAACTCGCTACCTAAAAGAAACCAAACTCGCTATATGAAAGAAAACATACTCGCTTCTAAACCCTAAACTACTCAAACTCGCTATAAAAACCTATTAACGTACTGGATTAATTTTTACGTAAAAAACTTTAAGAAAACTTTGTAAAAACTTATTTAAACTCAATATTAAGCAAGACCAATACTCAAAATAAGCTATAGAAGACTCAACTAATCAAAATAAGCAAAACATATTCCTAGGGCTTGTAAATGAAAAGCTAGTTTAGACTCAAAATAAAGATTAAAAAGCTAAAGATAACAACTTTAAAACTTGTAAATAAGCTTAAACAAACCAAAACAAAAGCTCTCACAAGCTAGCAAAAACCAAATAGCTCAAGTCATAATCACTAAGGCACGAAAATTTCTTTCATGCAAAGGTGGTGAAGACTTTTAATGAGCTTTTATTGAATCAAGATAGAAGTGAGCTTGAATAAGAGAAAGCAATGAAGTAAATGTAAATAAGCAATCCAAATAAGCAAGTAAAAGCT
>LBNU01031599.1:12723-29014 GCA_014162995.1 Artemisia annua | reverse complement strand
AAAGTTCAATAACACAAGGACCATGATTGATAATTTCCAAAATTTTAATCCCAGGGACTATTTTTGACAATCTTGCAAAGTTCAGGGACCAATTTTGTAAACTTTTGAAACTTTTCACCCAGGGACCAATTGTGACAACTTGTGACTTTCAAAGGACTTTGGTTGATTTTCTTCCAAAACAAATGCTCAGGGACTGATTTTTGTCAAGTTTTGAAAGTTGAGGGACTGAAACTGTCAATTATGCAAACTTTGTTCGTTTTTCATCTGTTTTCAATCATTTTGCACCAGAAACATATAAAACACAATCCAGGAATATTTTCTGTATTTTGATGCATTTCTGAGCGTTTTTAAATGTTTTTGCAATTCAGATAAGATAAAAATGATGAGTATTTACACACTCATCAGACACACTTTCACGAATTTAGTCTATTGCCATTAGCCACTCAAATAATGCTAAGAGTGGTGTTTTTATTTTTCATAGAATAAGCTTTTGTATTTAGAAAGGAGTGGGAGCACAGCTTGTGTCTAGACTCCTATCCAACTTCATGTAAATTTTTATGGTTATAATAAAGTGATGGTTTTTGTTTATATATAATAATAATAATAATAATAATAATAATAATAATTCAGAATTAAAAAATAAATACTAAGACTTTAAAGTAAAAATTCTGAATTAAAATATATTACGTAATTCAAAATTTTTTATCCAACTTCAAATGTAATATGAATTCTCACTTAATGTATTGAGTTACTGAATTACAATTACAACGAAAACAAAAACAAAATAGCCTACATAACATAATTGTAAATTGCAATTTTCTCTAATATGCAAACAAAATAAGCTACGTCGTATTACAATTACATCTAATTACATTATATTACAACCAACCAACTAACTTAGTTCAGTTGGCCATCTGAGTCCCTTCTGGAGCTTGTGGAGCGGTTTTACCCGGGTTCGAGTCTCGCAAGAGACAATGAAAATTCGAATTTTCTTTTTAGTTCAAAGCTGTGAGTTCTAGGGGTTTTCCTTCGCGAGTCTTTCCTAATGGTTTGGGTGCCGGTGTCTGCTCGTTTGGATGGTTTAACCTCGGAGGTCGAATTTTAAGTGTGGTGCCATTTTTTAAAAAAAAAGAAAAAGAAAAGAAAAACATATTACAACCATCTAATTGCATTAGACAAAAGAGTCAGCAACTTACTAACACCTCACATCTAATTATATTACAACATGCCAACTATAGATTCATTAGACAAAACAGTCAGCAACTTACTAACACCTCACATTGAATGCCACGTGTAGGTTTTTACATTAGAAAACAACCGGTAGGCCAGTTTGCTTGTTTGGCGTGACAACCGACCATCACCGGTATCGACATAGCATGGGACCCAGTTATAGGACAACCATCCACATTCTTGGATGACGTGGCGTAATGTGAGTGATCAAGTACTTTAGAGCATGACAGCGTNTTAGGATAATAGCTTCCAACACCTTTTTGCGTTTGAGACTAGAATGCATCGAGTCAATCCAATCCAGGATATCCGTAATAGATAAGAAAACCGGTTGAACCATATCCAGCCAACGGAAGATTCTATCCCAAATTTGAGACGCAAGTTCACATCTCAGGAACACATGATTCACGTCTTCAATATAAGTATCACACACAGGGCATAAAAGAGAAGGCAAGTCTATCCCTTTCTGATCTAGCTTTTCCCGTGTAGGTAAACGATCCATTCGTATCCTCCATCCTAGAATATTCACCTTTATAGGCACTAGGGTATTCCATCTAGTTGGAAGATCCCCAGAATATAACAAAAGATTGTCTATATGCTTTCGTGTACATGCCACTGAGAACATACCCTCCTGATCAAGCGCCCATATCCACACATCTTCATTCTCCGACCAGTTTATACCTTGAAGCACACAGAGAAGGTCAAGAAACTGATGTGTCGTACGACCCCCAGTATGCATATTTCTGGTCCAATTCCAATTCCAATTGTCGTCACGCCATCGATCCGCAATGCTACAATCTTTGATCCTTTCCAACGCAAAAACTCTCGGGAACCTCTCCTTTAATGTCTTATCACCAACCCACACGTCTGACCAAAACCGTGTGTTTCTCCCGTTACCAATTCTTTTCCGCATGGACGAATAGCTCACCATATTCTTTTCGTGCATTTGATGTATAGCTTTTAATATAGAGCTCCAAACCCCACTCCCATGCATATGAGACCCATTTAATCTAAAACCTCCGTCCTGCCCATATATACTCGAAATAATTTTGTTCCAAATCCCTCTTTTATCCGTATGAAACCTCCACCGCCATTTTTGGATCAAAGCAAGGTTCAACGCTTTCAAACTCCCTATACCCAGACCACCTTTTTCTTTTGAATTGAGAACTTGACTCCATTGAACCCATGCAATTTTCCTATCCGCATCATCACCACCCCAAAAAAATTGAGCACGTAAAGATTCCATCTTCTTATTAACAACTTCGGGCATCTTGAATATCGACATAAAGTAAATACCGAGACTTCCCAGTACTGATTTAATGAGAGTTAGCCTACCTCCTATGGACAATAGTTTGACCTTCCATTTTGAGAGCTTTTTTTGAACTTTCACCATCATATCCTCCCAACTCGAAATCCTACTCATGTTGCACCCAACAGGTAAACCAAGGTATGTAAATGGGAGAGAGGCGGCCGAGCAACATGTGTTACCTGATATTTCCTCCACCTCGTCCAGTGAAACACCAACCCCGTATATTTTGGACTTGTGAAGATTGATGCGCAAACCTGAAACAAGGTAGAAACAATTAAGAATTGTTATAAGGTTAGACACATTTTCAGCATCCCATTCTCCCATAAACATTGCGTCATCGGCATAGAATAGATGTGAAATGCGAGCCTGACCGGGCCCCACCCGAATGTCACGGAAAATACCATGCTCTACCGCATCCTCCATAGCAACATGCAATCCCTCCATAGCTAGAATGAATAAAAACGGTGAAAGCGGATCCCCTTGGCGAAGACCCCGTTGAAGCGGGAATTCCTTAGTCGGGCTACCATTTATCAAAACCGATGCTCGAGCAGAAATCAAGCATGCCCGTATCCATTGAATCCATTTTTCATTAAATCCCATCCACGCCATAATCTGCAACAAATAATCCCAACTCACTGAATCATAAGCCTTATCCAAATCTACCTTAAAGAGCATGCATTTTTTCTTTTTCGTCTTATACCACTCAATCACTTCGTTTACCACCATGGGACCATCTAAAATTTGCCGACCATTAATAAACGCCGATTGCACCGGGTGCACTAGATCATCTATAACTTTTACCATTCGATTAGCTAACAGTTTAGCGAGAATCTTGTACTGAATCCCAATTAAGCTTATTGGGCGATAATCTTTAAAAGATACTGGACTATTAACCTTTGGTATCAATGTAATGAAAGATGAGTTACACCCAACTGGGATGGCTCCATGCTCGTAAAACTCGTGCACAAAATTCTGAATATCCTCCTTCATTATGTCCCAAAATTGTTTTATAAATCGAAATGTAAAACCGTCTGGACCTGGCGCTCGATCACAACCACACGACCAAACTGCTTGTTTAATTTCGTCCATGCTAAAGTGACCTGAGATAGCATTCACCTGCTGATCCGAGAGTTTCATTAGTCTTGCACTCGGAGTAACCAATCTGTTCCCATCAAAACATTTGTATTTTTGATGAAAGAATGTTAAAAACCGATCCTTTACTTGCCCTGGATTAGAAATTCAACTTCCATCTTCCAACACCCCATTAATTGTTGCCTTTCTGCGTTTTTTCTTGAGCATAGCATGGAAGAATTTAGAGTTTTCATCACCCTCTAAACCCCATTTTAACTTTAGTTTTTGTGCAAGGTCCATACCTTCCTTCTTTTCTAAATCCGCCAAATGTTTCATAATATCTAATCTTTCTTCTACCATCTGATGGGTAGCATTATATAACTCCATATGGGCATCCAATTGCTCCAACCTCCTAATATATTCGTGCTTCGTTCCTCTGTTATTAGTACTCATATTCTTGTGCCAAGCTTTCAATTTGACTTTTACATTCTTGAGCTTGTTTTTGAAATTGATGAACATATTTTCACCCTCTTGTTGTGTTGTATCATTCCAAGCCTCTCGCACCACCTGATCGTACCCTTCTAAAAAGCTCCAAGAATTAAATAATTTGAACGGAATAGGGCCGTAGTCCATTGTTTCATGCTTTAACACAATGGGACAGTGATCTGACCATAGTCTCGGAAGAATTGTGCCTACCATATTAGGGTATTTATCCACTAACCCATTCGACATTAGAAAAATTCCATGGATTAGTCGGCAAAAAAGTCAGAAATCATGATTAAAAAGAAAGAAAAAAAAGAAAAGTCAGCAAAATTTGAGATGCAATAAGTAGTTAAAGTTGTAAACTACTTCATGAACACTTAACGTATGCTGCAAAGAAACTTGTTAGTAGTCACCTAATTAAGTAATATACGGTTAAACCTATGTTCAGTAATTTTTATATACTTATATGACATCTTAATCGACCGACATGGTATTTTAGTCGTTCAAAAGAGGATATGATTGATATTGTAGGACAAATTATCAACAGGCAATAAAGTCATCAATTATTTGATTAATAGACTCTTTTTGGTGCAGTTTGATTAATAGACTATAAGTGACAACAGATACGTATGCAATTAAGCATATTGACAAGTTATACAACATCAGTGTACATGATGGAGCCGGGATGGTCTAGACGTGACACCTTTGTATTTTTGCAATGTAATGTTTTTGCGTTAAAAGGATTCACGCCGGCAAAATATATTAATAAAAAAAAAGTTAAGTACAATGGAATGTGGCTGAAGTACCACATTAACCTCAAGCAACGCTTGAACAACCACTACCAACTAAACGCTTGTGACATACCACAAAGCGAAATAAACTCAAAAGTACAATGTAATGTTAGGTTTTGTAAAAACTCAAAAGTTTTATTAAACGCACCGATAAAAGTAAATGTTAATAGTCTTATTTAATTTCATTAAATGAACCTGGTAAATTTTGAAATTGGTTTCTTGTTGTAGCACGTATTTACGTAAGTTAAGCTGTCGACATATTTAAACAAAGCCAAAGAGTGAACATTGTATATTACTTTATCGACTAAACTTAGAATTTTTGGTTAAATAAAGGAAATGATCATTGATAATTATATTTTTATAATTGATCTGCGTATAAGAGTCGTGACACATTTTGTGTTAACGAAAGGCCAATATAGTTTAGAATTGATATTATTCCTCATTGAAAAAGAAAAAAGAAATGTAAAGTTTTGCATCTAGAAAACACCTCATAACGTATGATTACTGACTTACATTACATATTCGAGCAGATGAACAAAACCATTAAGTTGATTTGGAAATGAATATAAAAAGAAAATTTAAGTTTATTTAACTAAAAATCAGATTTAATTATTGTAGAAGTTTAATCAGATTTAATAAGGTGCCGTTTGGTTTGTTGGCATTAATCAAATTGGGAATAGGTTTCGGTACGAGATACAATAACAATGGATATGACTATATGTGTCATTTCGAATGTTGTTGTTTGGAAGAAAAATTATGGAATTGGTATCAACAAAAAAGACAAAAGATATACTCACTCCGTCCCATATTAAGTGTCCACAATGGAATCTTTGGATGTCCCAAATTAAGTGTCCACTTATACCTTTTAACCAATAAGATGAGACTTTAGTGGGTAATATTAATATTTGATTGGTGGAGAGTTTAATTAGTGGAATCTCCTAAAACTTTGTGCATTATGAAAGTGGACACTTAATATGAGACGGATGGAGTATTACAAAATGTGTGGTTAAAATAGAATTAAAGTAGGACCCACAAAAATAGTAGTAAAGAAGCTTATCCTCGCTCTTTCCATTCTATACCTATGAAACCCACATTTTTATATTATTTGATTTTTAAAAATTCAACCAAACACTGTCAATGATAGCCATTTTCATTCCGTAGGGATAAAACCCTCAAACCAAACGTGTACTAAATGTAATGGGTTGTGTTATTGGTACCCTTAGCTTCCTGGCTTATCAATAAATACAAAAAAGTACAACCTCCACTTCTTTTCATCTTATGTTAACAGTATAACACAGTTTTTTATCAGTTTCAAATTTGTTCTGTATTTTTTGTCAGCTTAATACTTTTAACTTGTTAAACTTTATATTTTTTGTTCCTCACTTTCTATTTCGCAGTTCTATAATATAACAAACTTATTATATATATATATATATATATATATATATATATATATATATATATATATATATATATATATATATATATATATATATATATATATATATATATGTATATATATATAGGTATTAATTGTAGTTTTGAAAGGTCTTTATAACCAGCTACTCCCTCCGTCTCAAAATTATTGTCCACATTTCTATTTTGGGATGTCTCAAATTAATTGTTCATTTTCCTTTGAGTGGTTGAAAACAAAAGTGACCCCACTTTTATTAAACTTTGTAATTCTTGTCTCCTAACAATAATTTTGAGACGGAGGGAGTATTAACTAATGCTGTTAAAGCATTTATCAGACAATCCTAATATAATCTTAGAAATGACGTCATAACTAATCATTTTCTTAAAAAGATATATCGATAATTAACTTAAATAAATATAATAATATCCATTTCGTAATTAGATACACTTTATCACTAATTAACGGATTAATACCGACAGATTTCAAAACTTAATCGCGTCAAGTGCGTGTCTCATACTCCTATAAATACAAACCCTTCACAACTTCTTAAACTCACTCTAAATTCATTCATACAAACAAAACATTTCATTAACACACTTTATTACTCTCTCTTTATTGTCAAGTTCGAGCTCAACTCCTTTTTAAAAAATGTCTGACGAAGCAGTTTACCACCACGCCACAAAATCCGATAACGAGACCAAAACCGACACCGTGGAACAATCTGATCGTGGATTGTTCGATTTCATGGGAAAAAAGGACGAGGAGAAGAAGTGTGAAGAGACCGCGATCTCCTCAGAATTCGAAACGAAAGCTCATGTTTCTGAACCCGAACCCAAATCTGAAGAGAAGAAGGAAAGTTTGCTGTCGAAACTACATCGATCCGATAGCAGTTCTAGCAGTGTAAGTTTTTGGTTCACGTTAAATTACTTGTATTATGCATGCTAGCTAGTACGACGGGTTACTCTAATTTTATATGCTTGCTGATCTACGTGATCAGGGTTGGTTATGGTTTAATAATGACATGATGTATATTTTAGGGGTACTTGTGTAGGATTTAAATTGTTTCTAAGAAAACATTTTACCAAAAGAACTTATTAAGTGTACGTGGTAACATATGATACATGCTTGCATCATGGATGCGTGTATGATTGTGCATTGGATGGTTTAGGACGGAACTCGATCGTTGTTGGTGGAAAGGCCAACTTGAAAAGTAGTTATTTTAGAGGCTGATATATATTATGTTAAAATTTTTGTATTAAAAATGACTAAATACATAAGGGCAAAAAGTTTTGGAGGGGGCCAGAACCCCATCGGTCCCTTGTATGTTTGGTCATCAATCTCCTATTTAATATTTTGTATATTTTGTGGATCATATGATCTTTTCAATTGGTGTAGTGGTATTTCGTATTTGTGTATATATATTTTGAAAGGGCAAGTTGTGTTGGTATATTAATTAAGTAATTGGTTTTCTTAATCAAGTTGTATCATCAAACTAAATCAAGTGTTTCCTTTTTCATTACAGTCTAGTGATGAAGAGGAGTGCGAGGATGGCGAGAAGAAGAAGAAGAAAAAGAAGCCATTGAAGGAAACGATCAAGGAGAAAATCGAAGAGCACAAGGAAAAGAAAGAGGAGCAAAAGATTGAAGACACACATGTACCAGTTGAGAAATACGAAGAAGTGCCAGTCGCCCCACCAATAGGCGACTGTGTCACTCCGGTCCCAACTCCCGAGCCCGAGGAGAAAAAGGGGTTCATGGAAAAGATCAAGGAGAAACTCCCCGGGGGTCACAAAAAGACCGAGGAGGAGCACTACGGTGCTACTCCTCCAGCGCCACCAGTTGAGGCAGCGCCACCAGTTGTGACGCATGATGCTGAAGGTGAACCTAAGGAGAAAAAGGGTATTTTCGAGAAGATTAAAGAGAAAATCCCCGGGTATCATTCAAAGAGTGAAGAAGAAAAAGAAAAGGAGAAAGTGAAAGAATGTGATTAAGCATGATATTATTCAAAAGCAAAAGCGAAAGCAAATATGGTTTGTGGGTTGGCTTGCTTTGGTTTGCAATAGTGGGTCTAGCTATGATGTTTTGTTGCTTTTGTTCTTTTCTTCTTTCTTTTGGTCTGTTGAATAAGTTGTTTTGATGTTTTTTGTTCGTAATTTCTGGTGTGGTATTTATTGGATTTGGTTAAGTCTATACATTTTTATTTGTAAAGAATGTATCCTTGTTTGTACACGGTTAATTGTTTCATATAAGCATGTTTGTATGTTTATAGCTATCTATTCGTATCATTAGTTTGATAAAAGATGTCCCAATTTTTTTTAAATCAATTGCTTGGTTTTCAAAATAGAAAAGCCAAGATTGGTTTAGGAGGTTCTTTGTGAAAATAATAATAATAATAATAATAATAATAATAATAATAAGGTAACGAAAGAGTAGGGATGACACCCGTGGGTAATGGGCACGGGTACCTCTAACCCGTCACCCGCCCACGTAGTTTTTTTCTCACCCATCACCCACCCGTCACCCGCCAATGGGTACAATTTTTTACGCATGCCCTTGCCCGCGGGTATTTGTCGCCCATGGGTAAACCCATGGGTTAGTGTTATGCAACAAAATTACAAAACGATGATATGAAAACTAATTATGAAACTGCGTAATATGACACCAATCAATTTGCGAAATACAACTTTGATCATTTGATCTTTCATATTTTCTTTTTAGTCTTGAAACTCAAACAAACTTTTAGGTTAATGTGTTTTCTTGAGACTTTGTGGTAACTATTAATGTATACCTGCAACATCATAAATATTTTAATTAGTATAATTAATTTTAACATGGGTTTATGGGTACACCCACCGGTATTTTGACGGGTATACCCGTGGGTATTTTAAATGGGTGTCATGGGTTTACCCGCGATGGGTATGTCTTACCCGTCACCCACCCGCCACCCACTGATGGGTAGAGATTTTCACCCACGACCCACCCATGGGTGAAAATTAACGCGTTTACCCACCCATTTATGACGGGTACCCGCGGGTTATGGGTTTTTTCTCGCTCATTGCCATCCCTACGAAAGAGTAGTAGACAGATTAAATTAGATGGTGCCATGGTGGTTTAAGAAGTAATGGGTTAGGTGAATAGTGCATATAAAAACTGATAATGATTGCTAATGCGCAAAATATTACGTACCATATAACCGCCTTTAGGTGGTGACAAGTGTTTAATCTTTATGATGGTTCTCTAATTGAAGTTTGCTTTCTTAACTATATAGCCTGTAATGTATTCGATTGAGTTATGATAGATATGCAATCAGCTTTGCTACACCCTTTTATTATTTCACCCTATAAATCTTTCTACACACAAACAATATTATATAGTTTTTTCTCACTTATTGTCTCTCTGCATCCAAACCATCACTTCTGACAAGTGTCAGCATCATGTGAATAAGCACGTTTTGTATGAATGTTTAGCATTTCTCATATACAATAGCTTTTACACATTGATGTGTATAAACATCACGTCTTAATACCTTTCGTATTTGCAAGAGATTGCGTTTTTTTATATTGGCAAATCATTTCGTTGAGCGCACTTTTGGATTATAATTGATTTATGATCCTCATTATGCATTTAATAACAAGCACTATATTATATGTAAACGAATTTATTGACGTCGTTTTTGTTTCCATTCCATATGATTATAGACATGATGAAATTTATTGAGATCTCATTAGCTTTATGAGGTTCTTTGAAACCTTCATATCTAGTGTCTCTTTATGAGATTATCATGGGGTTTTTTATACCTCGACCAACCATTTTGTTTTTATGCATCAAATTTTTCATTGAGGATTTTATTTAGAAGTGATTAGTCTACAATGCTTGAGGCATACTATAATAAATAGTTTCCTGAGGAACAAACTATAACTGAAGCATGACTAGGTGAAATTGTGTTTTAGGATAGTGTATATCAATGGAGATTGGATTATCCATTGAATTATAAATTATATATTTCTTGCGAGGATCGATAGAATATGATAATTCATTCTAAACTTGCAGCTAGTTCTTCTCTACCTCTAAAGGAATTATCCTTATTATATATCTCATATTTGTGTATTTAGATGGAGTAATTTGAGTACATAATGCATAAAAGGAAACCGCAATGGGATACGGCTGGTTTGTAACCAAAACCACTTATAAAAAAGTGGATTTAAAATAATATGTTGGCAAGATGCTAATTTTGTTGTTGTGTATGTTATATAGATAACCCCATACAACAATGTAGAGTTTTTCTCTCATTATCATTGAAAAATTTGGAAGAATTCATCACATATTCACAAATGAAATACTTACTCTAGAATGTTATTCTCACATTTTAATTAGTTGATCTATTAATCATACAAATTTTCATACGGTGGATATATATGTCTACATATATCCATTTATTTTCTTTCCAGAATATTGAGAGATCATGCCCTCAATTTTAATTGATGAGTGAATAATAGACTTCCTTTGAGAGAAAACTTCATCGAATTGAATAATCTTATTATTTTGTAGTTTTTTGCATTATTAAAGACTCGGGATTGTATAACTGGTGATGCTAACAAATATTGACATACTTTTGGATACATCATATTTCTATTTGCTCCATTTTTATTTTGTTACTACTAGTGGTTAGTCAACTTTTCATATTACTTCGACCATATCCTTAACCATGATAAATGATCTTTAATATTATCATTAAATGATCACATATGAAGATCTATACACTGATCATTATATTATCACATTATCTTGAGTGAATGAAGATTTCATGTTGATCATTTTATCACATTCACTTGAGGGAATAAATATCTATATGTTTATCATTATATTATCACATTCACACGAGAGAATGGAGAACTTTATATTGATTCTTATATTATTTCATTCACGTGATATTTTGTGATTTAATTTCCAAATACTTGTTTTCTTGCCGGCGCTTGTAGAACCTTTAATGTTGTAGTAAAATGTGCAAACTCACATTATGATACATTATGATAATGTATCATACATTGATAATGTATCATAATGTGCAAACTCACATTATGATACATTATCAATCATTATCTTGCAACTTGAGGTTGCCAACTACGTTATTTCAGCCAACAACATGATCAGTAATTGACCACGTTCATTATGTTTATATATATTGATCGTCATTATCGTTGTCACATTCATTTTTAAGAATAAACTAACAGTTGAACTAGTTTTATATTAAAAAAAAAGAACACTCGTTATTTTGTTCAGCAACAAGAACTCATACTAGCTCACGTTACTCTCTAAAATCACGTGCTCGATATTGTTGCTACATGAGCATATTCGAGGCACAAAAGGTAGAGTTTGTTGTCTTCAACATATCGTCATCTATAATATTCTATCTCACATATTTTAATTCAGGTGGAACTGAACATAGCCAAATTTTGCTCACTTAGACTTCTAAAATTTTGCAGTATGAGGTGCGTTCAATTATAGTGAGGTTTGGGAGGACTNTCACAAATGAAATACTTACTCTAGAATGTTATTCTCACATTTTAATTAGTTGATCTATTAATCATACAAATTTTCATACGGTGGATATATATGTCTACATATATCCATTTATTTTCTTTCCAGAATATTGAGAGATCATGCCCTCAATTTTAATTGATGAGTGAATAATAGACTTCCTTTGAGAGAAAACTTCATCGAATTGAATAATCTTATTATTTTGTAGTTTTTTGCATTATTAAAGACTCGGGATTGTATAACTGGTGATGCTAACAAATATTGACATACTTTTGGATACATCATATTTCTATTTGCTCCATTTTTATTTTGTTACTACTAGTGGTTAGTCAACTTTTCATATTACTTCGACCATATCCTTAACCATGATAAATGATCTTTAATATTATCATTAAATGATCACATATGAAGATCTATACACTGATCATTATATTATCACATTATCTTGAGTGAATGAAGATTTCATGTTGATCATTTTATCACATTCACTTGAGGGAATAAATATCTATATGTTTATCATTATATTATCACATTCACACGAGAGAATGGAGAACTTTATATTGATTCTTATATTATTTCATTCACGTGATATTTTGTGATTTAATTTCCAAATACTTGTTTTCTTGCCGGCGCTTGTAGAACCTTTAATGTTGTAGTAAAATGTGCAAACTCACATTATGATACATTATGATAATGTATCATACATTGATAATGTATCATAATGTGCAAACTCACATTATGATACATTATCAATCATTATCTTGCAACTTGAGGTTGCCAACTACGTTATTTCAGCCAACAACATGATCAGTAATTGACCACGTTCATTATGTTTATATATATTGATCGTCATTATCGTTGTCACATTCATTTTTAAGAATAAACTAACAGTTGAACTAGTTTTATATTAAAAAAAAAGAACACTCGTTATTTTGTTCAGCAACAAGAACTCATACTAGCTCACGTTACTCTCTAAAATCACGTGCTCGATATTGTTGCTACATGAGCATATTCGAGGCACAAAAGGTAGACTTTGTTGTCTTCAACATATCGTCATCTATAATATTCTATCTCACATATTTTTAATTCAGGTGGAACTGAACATAGCCAAATTTTGCTCACTTAGACTTCTAAAATTTTGCAGTATGAGGTGCGTTCAATTATAGTGAGGTTTGGGAGGATTGCTTGCTTTTGATAGCCAAAATCTATTATGCGTATTTTTTTTCACAATTTTAACGGATTTTTCACTGATATTATCATTTGAGATCCTCGTTGAGATGATGACTAAGAATATCATTGTTTTAGTAAACTCTCTCAAGTAGGGCTTTTTTTTTAGTTGCAACTTGAGGTTGCTAACTATGTTACTGTGATGGCTAAACTAACCACATTCATAATCAAAATATTTAGGTCGATCATCACCATTGTTGGCTGTTAGTGCAAAAAGTGTAACGGGTAGAGATTGGGCTTAATAACGCTTTTGGGCTACTCCGGACGAGTGTCTTGAGTAGTAAATTATGCACTAATCCAAGTGAATGTTTGATTCCTGCACAAATAAGAGTAAACCGTTAGCCTTACCTTGCGGAAGGACCCCACGATTAAGCTCCGGCGTGAGAGTAAGTACTCATGTTGTCAGAGGAATGTGAGAGTATTGGGATGAGTGAGAAACTCGTACCTCGAAATGTGTACTGAGGATACCTTTTATAGGTGATGGAAATGCTAGGGTTTCCTATTTTTTCGCATACTTGCTATAGTGGCCGAGGTGGGACCCTTATCTGGCAAGGGTCCGGAGCTTAGTCAATGTTCTGTGGACGTGGATCATTTTCCGGACCGTGGGTCGGTCCGTGAGCGTACTTCAGGTGTGCCGCTCAATTTTTCCGTAGATGTCCTTGTGCCCTGCTCGTGGCTTGGGCATTTAGTTAGTCCCGGCTTCGTGGGTTTATTAGACCGGAGCCGAGTTTGTAGTGGGGCCGGAGCCCGATCCGTGTGTTGGGCCGGAGCCCGTCTATATAGTGCAGTCCAGGCCCAGTAGGCCTGCTATCCGTACTATACGTCATCAAGTCCCCCCAGTTTAGTGTCTTTACTGTACGTGTTTTTTGTAGCGTGCGGTTGACACTTCTAGACTTATTATATCTGCCTTTTCCGCTGCTAGTTTCATAGCTTTTTCGTGACGCGTGTTTTTCGGTCCGCGGTTTGAGATCGTGGGGGAACGTGGAGCGTTTGGGACCGTCCACCTTCTTTTCTATTTTTTCCTTGGGTTTTGTGCCGAAGGGTATAAATGGTTTTCCTTATTCACCTATATTTCTTTTTTCCTTGTCTCTCATCTAACCGCGATATCTATTATTTGCTCAGATTTCTGCAAACTTAAATCTTTAGCAAAAATGGAGATGGTTCTTGATGTTCCCTATCTTTTTAAGGTCCGTTCATCTAAAGGGGAACAATCAGGAGTTTCTCCGGGTCAACCTGCTGCTGCTATTGGAGACGTTTCTGGATCTCATAGTGTTGTAACAGGTGATATTGGTAGCACTTCTAATTCGGCTCTTCTTGAGAGAGAGGTTATTGATTCGGTGGAGTTTCCGTCGGTGTCGAGGGTGAATGAGAGAGTAAGGACAATATATTTTGATGATTCCCCTCCTTCTGTTAAGAGACTCAAGGTAGATGCCCCAGGGTCAACGATTGGTGATCTTGCTGGTTTCGAGGCAAGTGTTGGTATCCCTTATTCGTCTACTTCTGCTGTCCACTGTCAGGTTGGGCAGTAAGGGTCGGAGAAGGGCAATCACTCATTCTTAAAACCAGCGCCAAAGAGTCCGCGGAAAATGGGGGAAAGCTCTCCGTTCCTGGTATTGGAAGTAGGTTCGTTTATAAAGAGTAGCACGTTGTCAGTGACGACAATCGCTACTACTTCTCCGGTGGTTATTTCAGTTTCTCAGGGAAAGGCTATTGATGAGTCACCACTTCTTGATCAGAGTTTGGTTGCTCATGATACCGGAACTATGTCTAGTAGTGATACCCGTGATTCGGGCGATGTTAGTCCTGATGGTTCGGACAACATCTATATCCCTCAGTGGGATGTCACTAACGGTTCTTGCTTGTCCGGCCCTCTGGAGTGCTGCAGTTTGATTGACAGTTGCTCCGCCGTGCATGTTTGCGGCTGTTCGTGGCCTGAGTCATGAACAGTTATTTTATGCTAATTTGTCCAATCTTTACGATGAGCAATTGATGCCTGGATTGCAGTCTACGCAAAAGGTTTTACCTCTCAAGGGATCTTGAGAAGCTTGCAATCCCCACCAGGCAGTGTACCTGACCGATGTAGAATAGTGTAGTGGCAAGTACCGGGGGATTGATCGTTCTCTCCGGGAATAGTGTTCGTTAGGATTGAAAGTAATCTAATTAGGTCTAGAGGTGAGGGATGATTCTTTTTGTATTTTTATATTTTATGGAAAGCAAGTAAAAATCTCGGTTTAGGAAGAGTGGGCGAAATTAGTTGCTAGTCAACTAACCCAAATAAACTACTAATGTAATAAAAATAAAATGACAATAAATAAAATGAGAAAACTTATAAGGAGAAACGTGTTTACTTAGGCTTCATTACTACCTAGCTATCTTTTATTGATTGATAAGTTTGTTACAATTGCGTGGGTGACGGGTTGCATTCCTTATTACCATTCGTGGGGCCGTGTACGATCTTCCCCAACTCTATAAGCTTCTATCTCTTCCTATGGCGACACATTTAGCATCCTAACCATGGCCTCCTTAATAGTCACTTATGCATTAAACACAACCATTAAAATCGTAGTACACATCCGATTCATGTTTCTTAAGACATTCAAGCATGTTACCATATAGGAGATTAGCCAGTTTTCTTACGCCTAACATCGATTATCATTCACCCAACAACAATTAATAACAAACCCTCAATCAACAATCAATAACTAGGTTTTATTAGATCTAAGCAAACACAAATAAACCTATCCTAGCATGTTAAAAGAAAGACAAGCATAAGATATAATCAAACAACACATAAACATACTGAATGATTGATGAATTACTTATCTTTAATTAAACATGGAAGAAGTAAGTGTATGAAACCCTTAAAAAGTTCTGAAATTCGTACTAGGGTTTGTGTGTGTGTTCCACCAAAAAGTTCCTCTCCTTTTTGAATGAAAAATCGAAAATTATATATAGAATTACAAAAGTGACGGCGTCCCCTTTTAATGGATGACGCCGTCATCTCGCCGCGGCTAGGGTTTCTTGTCGCCCAATCCTTCTACTTGACGCCGTCTGTGTAGAAACTAGAAGGGGGGGGGTTGAATAGTTTCACCATTTCATTTTAGTTGTTAAAACGTTTCCCGTTTTTAGGTCCGGTTTATATTCTTTTGCAAACTTGTTGAATTCTACTTGTTATGTGATATCAATTTAACTAGTAACATGCATAAACAAGCAAGTAAAGTAAAGAGTA
>LBNU01031595.1:21720-46678 GCA_014162995.1 Artemisia annua | reverse complement strand
AAATTCTACCTAAACAATAACTATTCCCCGGCAGCGGCGCCAAAAACTTGATGCGTGATTTTGTGACCTTACAACAGGTTTTACCTCTCAAGGGATCTCAAGAGGCTTACAGCCCCACCAGGCAGTGTACCTGACCGTAGTAGTACAGGATATTGGCAAGTACGGGGGATTGATCGTTCACTCACAGGGAATAGTGTTCGTTAGGATAGAAAAACTACTCTAATAGGCCTAAGGGTGGAAGGAAGATTCTTTTTATATTTTTATATTTTTATGAAAGCAAGTAAAATCTCGGTTTTGAAGGAGTGGGCGGAGTTAGTTGCTAGTCAACTAACCCAAGTTTACTACTATTGCAAAAGAAAAATAAAATATCTAAAACTATTGTGGTTGTGAAAACAATATGGAGAACATTGTGTTATTTCATTACTCTCTAACTATCTTTTACCGGTTAATTGATATGTATATTACTTGTTTGGATGAAGGGTGTATTCCTAATAACTCATGGAGTGGCATACATATCTCTCCAATTCTATGAGCTCTTATCTCCTCCTATGCCATGCACGGCACAACCATAGGGATTGTAAATAGTGGCTCATGCGTTAAATACTACCTTAATAGCCTAGTATGCCTTGGCTACATGTTTCCCAAGACGTTCAAGCACGCTACCATAAAGGAGGTTGGCCAGTTTTCTTGAGCCTAACATCGATGAAACAATCATCCCAACAAACAACAACACACACCAATTAACCAATAATTAATAGTTAGGTTTCATTAGATCTAAGCAAACACTAGAGAATTTAGCTACACATGTTAATTGAAAGACAAGCAAGATAGATAGTTAACCAACACATAGGTATGATGATTAAATTAAAGTGAAGACTTATCTTTAATTAAACACGAGGGTTCCAAGGGTTGGAAACCCTAAAAGTGTCAGAAAATTCGTCTTAGGGTTTTGCCCTAAAAGTTCTCCACAAAGTTCCACACTTAATGAATGAAAATTAAAAAACTATATATAGATTTTACACTCTGACGGCGTCAGGTTATAGGGTCTGACGCCGTCAGCTCGCCGCCATTAGGTTTCTTGGATGGCCTAGATCCACTTCTGACACCGTCACCCTTTGTTGCCTTCTGGACCGTCACTCTTTAAGTTTACTCCTGACTGCCTACATCTTCTAACACCTGACGGCATCAGATGTTAATTCCCAAAATCTTTCTGGCCCGTCATTTGAAAATTGAATTCCACTCTTTTGTCAAGGCTTTCTGACGGCGTCACCTTGTGACTTCTGACGCCGTCAGGTTGTAAATCTTCATCTTTTGAGACTTTGTCGTTTTCTTCACTTTTATGCTCTAAAAATGTCCGAATATGCATGTTTTCCAGAATTCCTCTCAAAAGTACCTAAAATGACAAAAGGAACGATTTAGGGCAATATTTGATCACATTTATACGAATTAGGGCTTAAATGACCCCCTAAAAACGTAACACTTTTCGTCTCATCGACCATCTTTAGGAAAACCTCATAACTCGTTTTTTTGTGATTATTCTTTAAACGTTCGCAATATTCGAGAAGAGCTACTTAACTTCATGGACGAAGTTCATTGTATGTTATCCTTCATCCTTCATGTCATTGTCAAGCTTATCACTTTCGTGTTGATTCGCCTTTATTTTTTTTTTGTTACACTTTACATCCTGATGAGCATGAACCTAAACCCAAATCACACCACTTACATATATCCTTCTATCTTAAACCCAAACCCACATCACACCACCAAACTCTCCAACATTCTTACTTCCAAGAATATACCTCCATTGGCCCAACATATTTACCCGCAATCAACCTCTTCCTTGTAAAACTTTCCACCACCAATGTGAAATGAAAACCGAGTCATCCTTTATACTACCAATCTCGAGTCATCCACGATTTCCATGCCCTCAAAGAAACCAAAAATCAATATCATATCTCGTAAACAATAAACCTCAACCTCTAATTTCATATCATAGTGCACCTAATGTACCATCTAAAAGACACTCCACCACATCTTCATCCATCAATGGATATCCCAACTCACAATTGTCTCCACCACCAAAAGTGTCACCACCACCTCCTACCCAAGAAATTCATTCCATGAATATCGCTCTTTCACTCTTACCCATCTTCACCAATAACTCCACCTAATCATCTTCACAAGAAGATTCAACCATGTAACCATCTCCTACACTCTACTAAATGTGTCATCACCACTATAACTTAATCCATAGAGGTCAAACCATCTTTTATGATAAATAAAGCTATGTTCACCCTTGTGTCACTCTTTGAATCAAAGGGCAACCGTCATATCCATACACTCATAAACATGTTTGTCTATGTCATCAAAAGTCAAGTGAATTTCATTATGAAATGCGTCTTTTCCACTTTCGAACAAGTGAAAAACACAAAGAAGATAACCAAGCTTCAAGTGTTGTCGAGTCATCACCACCTCATCCAAGTGAATTTCATTACGAAATGCGTCTTTTCCACTTTCTAGCAAGTGAAGAACACTAAGAAGATATCCAAGCTTCAAGTGTTGTCGAGTCATCACCACCTCATGTTGGGAATTTTGCTAAGTGTGAATTCCACTGATGGTTACTGCTGAAGGAATCTGCTGAAGACACAGATTCTGCTGATGAAGCATTACTGCTGAAGACATAGTTCAGCATATTTAGTTTCTGCGGATAATGTTAACCGCGTATAATGTATTTAGTTAGGATATGCATGAGCAATATTAGGAAAAGATAATGCCTATTATTTAAAGTTTATAGAAGATACGTTTCTTGGGAAACGGTTTAGGGTTAGGGTTCCTTGTCTATAAAAGGAACGCAAGTTTATGTTCAATGTACGTTTTAGAAAAACAAGTTCTTATTATATAAAAGATCCATAGAGGATCATACGTTCATAGTATTCATTGTTACAAGTTTGTGTTTGTTTTCCGCTTTAAGAATACAAGCTTAGGAGATTCTCTTTTAGAGTGTTTTTGATTACATTGACACTTCTAACGATCAACGAGAGCTGCAAGATCTACCAAGGATCTTAGTTTCAACAAGTGGTATTAGAGCCTCGGGAGAGTCTCTGTGATACTTTGAACATCCTTACTCAACACACTCATTCACATATCAACCTAACATCATGTCTGCATCAGATGATGTATCAACATCAACATCAACATCCACATCAGAAACAACCAATCAACAACACGCAGCATCCCTTGCACAACTCAACCTCTCCAACAGCAATGCTAAATTCCCATACCTTAAGAGAGAAGAATACNCACATATCAACCTAACATCATGTCTGCATCAGATGATGTATCAACATCAACATCAACATCCACATCAGAAACAACCAATCAACAACACGCAGCATCCCTTGCACAACTCAACCTCTCCAACAGCAATGCTAAATTCCCATACCTTAAGAGAGAAGAATACGAACTCTAGGCTATGCAGATGCAGAACTGGATCAACAACATCGATCACAATCTCTGGAGGGTGGTACTGAATGGTAACAAGCCTAGAAGGACTGGTCATGATTCAGAAGGTAGAATCTACTACCTTGAACCTACATCTGCTGAAGAGCTTTTGAATCTTCAGAGGGAAAACAAGGTGAGAACTATTCTTCTTCAAGCTATTCCACAAGATCACTTGGGCGACTTTCACTACATGTCAGACGCCAAGGATATCTGGCAGGCAATCAAAGCTAGATTTGGAGGGAATGATGAGTCCAAGAGGATGAGGAGGTCTATGCTGAAGCAGCAATTTCAGGAGTTTCAGATCACTAAAGAAGAAGGCATTCACAAGGGATATGATAAATTTCATAAGATTTTAAGCTAGTTGAATCAGCTGCAGGCTAGGCCTGATAATGAAGACTGCAATGCTAAGTTCCTAAGATCCCTACCACCATCATGGCTTCAAGTAAGCATTACTCTAAAGACTAAAGGTGGGCTGGACATGATGACTTTTGATGAGTTGTACAATAAGCTCAAAACACTTGAACCTGATGTCAGAAGTCCTGTTCGTCCATCTACTTCTACTTACTCAGCCTTTATAGGCTCCACTTTACATATGCTGCCTTCTGTTTCACATATGCTGCCTCCTGGTTCAAATCCCACACCATCTGCCTCATCTTCACATACCACCACCAAATCAGCAGGTAGTATGTTAGAAGATATCCTTCATTCTTTTGTTGTTGATTGTGAACCTCAACAACAACTCTCCTATGAAGTTTTTGAACAGCTAGATCCCTTTGATATGGAGGAGATGAATCTCAAGTGGCAGGTGGCTATGCTCTTCTTGGGCATTAGGAGATTTAAGAAAAAGTCTGGAAGGAAGTTTGCTTATAATGGAAGGGAGCCAGCCAGGTTTGAGAGAAGAAAGGTCAAGTGTTACACTTGTGGTCAGATGGGGTACTTCACAAGGGAATGCAAGAACAGGAAACCTACTGATGAGGTTAGATACTCGTCCTATCAGCAGAAACAGGGAGAAGGTGATTCTGGCAAAACTGGTCATCCCACAGCTTTGCTCACCTTGGATGATCATGTTGACTGGAAACAGCATGAGAGGAATGATGATGCTGATCAGAGTGGAATGCTGGCATGCTGTTCTTCAGAAGCTCCTACTGATGAATATGCCTTTATGGGCATATCTCTGGTACAAAACTGTTTGTTTGGTTGTCATGTGAAATATAATGAACTTAAAGAACAATTTGATGAACTGAAACCTAAATATAATGAATGTTATAAAGATCTTGAGTCATATAAACATGGTTTAAAACTTGTAGAAAGTCAAAAGATTTGGTTTCAGAAGAATCAGGTTGCTTATGAGAATGAGATAAAATGTTTAAGACAGGACTTAAAACTTGCTCAGAATGAGGCCATTTATACTAAAAAGTTAAATGCTAAATTAGAGTCAGAGAATAAAGTCCTTCAGGAGAAACTAGACACTGAAATAACTAGACATAATCAATGGTTAATTTCTGGTGACAATCTAGCTAGTTGTTTGTATAGTAGTCAGTCTGTCAACAATAGTATAGGATTAGGTTTTCAAAAGTATGTAGGATTAGAGGCTAGGTCTGACAATAGAAAATCTACACCAGCAGGATTAGCACACTTTGCAAAAGAAGGCTCCTTACATGCTTTCCCTGGTCCTATTAGATGTGAACATATGCCTATTGATCTATCCATCAAAATTGACTTCGATGGATCACATCATTTATATGGCAAGAAGTCAAATGACTTATCTGACCCTGTTTCTAATACTGCTGACTTTGTCTCTTGCAGTGACAAGTCTTCTGATAGAGGGTCTACTGCCTATGAAAGCTGTGATTCAAGTGACAAGTCTGACCTTCCCAAGGCCTCACCAAAGACCTCCCCCAAGCCATCACCCAAGATACCATACAAGTCTCCAAGAGTAGCTGCTGATGAATCCAATTCAGCAACAGTTCCTACTGAAGACTTGTCTTTTATTTCTTTGCAAAACAATAATGTTGATTCTGTTACAAACAATTCCTTTAATGTTTCTGGTTTGAATGCTATCAATAGAACATCTTTTCATTTACATAAATCTTCTAAAAAGAATAAGTGTTTTGTGTGTGGTAGCAAATTTCATTTAATAAAGGATTTTACTTATCATGAGCAAAGCATGGGTGCATGTGCTAAGAAACCTAGGCAGAAGTGGACATGTGTTAATAATAGACCACCCTCTGTCCCACACGCAACTAAGTCTACCAGCAGATACAATGCTGCTGATAAATCAGTATCTGCTGATGCATCAGTTCCTGCTGACAGACCTTCTCCATCATATAGGAAGAGAAATGTTGCAAGACCATTCCCTAGACCTACTTTTCCTAATTATCAGAATGGTTATTGGCCTAGTTTTTATCACCCTATGTATATGGGTTGGGGGGCACCATGGGAAACTGCTGTTAAGCCCTCAGCAGGTTGTTCTTGGAATACTATGGGATCTAACTTTCAAACAAGATCCAAGAACAATGGTGGATCTTATACATCTACATGGCCTATTCCTTATGATCCACAGGGCAGGCTCAAGTCAGTAATGGCTTGAGTCTCCAAAGTGTACTTATATCTTGTATATTTTTTGTTGTTGTTGTAGATTCATCCCTTCTTAGTAAAGAAGTTGGCATACTAGATAGTGGCTGTTCCAGGAGCATGTCAGGAAATAGAGAGCGAATGATTAACTTTGTACCTGTACAAGGTGGAGGCATTGTGACCTTTGGTGGAGGAAATGGTAGAATCACAGGGAAAGGCACAATTAGAACACCAATGCTGGACTTTGAGAATGTATTCTATGTGAAGGAACTACAGTAGTTTAACTTGTTCTCAGTGTCACAAATTTGTGACAAAAAGAACAAGGTGTTCTTCTCTGAGGATGAATGTCTTGTACTCAATAAAGACTTCAAACTTCCAGAAGATACTTCAATTCTGCTGAGAGTGCCCAGGAACAATAACTTATATACATTCAACCTGAATGAGGTACTATCTGAAGGTGATCTAGCATGTTTGGTGGCTAAAACTACTCTGGATGAATCTACCAAGTGGCATAGAAGAATGGCTCATGTGAACTTCAAAACTATTAACAAGCTTTCCAAGCTTGGACTAGTACAAGGGCTCCCTTCAAAAGTCTTCACCAATGCACACAATTGTATTGCCTTCAACAAGGGAAAGCAACACAGGGCTTCTTACAAAGCCATTACAGCAGTGAGCAACATCACAGAACCACTTCAGCTGCTACATATGGACCTTTTTGGTCCTACTCAAGTAAGAAGTATTGATCATAAGTACTTCTGTTTCGTAATCACTGATGACTATAGCAGGTTTTGTTGGGTATTCTTTTTGAAAACTAAAGATGAAACATCTCAAATTTTAAAAGATTTTGTTACCCTAGTAGAAAACCAGCTAAATAAAAAGGTTAAAGGGATAAGGTGTGATAATGGNCTACTCAAGTAAGAAGTATTGATCATAAGTACTTCTGTTTCGTAATCACTGATGACTATAGCAGGTTTTGTTGGGTATTCTTTTTGAAAACTAAAGATGAAACATCTCAAATTTTAAAAGATTTTGTTACCCTAGTAGAAAACCAGCTAAATAAAAAGGTTAAAGGGATAAGGTGTGATAATGGAACTGAGTTTAAAAATGTGGTGTTAATAGACCTGTGCAACTCAAAAGGGATAAAAAGGGACTATAGCAATCCAAGAACCCCACAACAAAATGGGGTTGCTGAAAGAAAGAATAGGACCTTAATTGAGGCAGCAAGATCAATGCTTGCAGACTCTAAGTTACCCACAATGTTCTGGACTAAAGCAGTAAGCATTGCTTGTTATGTTCTGAACAGGGTGTCCATAACTAAACCTCATCTTAAGACACCTTATGACCTTCTCACTGGAAAAGTTCCTTCTGTCCACTACCTAAGACCTTTTGGATGTCATGTCACAATTTTAAACACCAGTGATCCACTTGGGAAATTTGATGGCAAAGCTGATGAGGGATATATAGTGGGTTATTCAGCTCATAGTAAGGCTTATAGGGTTTATAATCTTAATGCAAAAAGAATAGAGGAGACCCTTAATCTAAGATACCTAGAAGAAATAACCAATGTACAGGGTCAAGGCCATGCCTGGTATTTTGACCTGGACTACTTAACTGATTACTTGGGGTATACTAGATTTGTTGCTAACCAATCTGCAGGTACACAAGCTTCTCCTCCTGACAATGCAGGTGTAATGGATGATGATTCAGAGGATGATTCTGAGTGTGATGAGTTAACTTTTGTTGTACCTTCTTTTCCTCCTAACCATTTTGTAGGTAATGGTGCACAAGATACTTCTGAGAAGGATGAAGATGAGTCACACTATGCAGAGGATCTTGCTAGGCTAAAGACACAAGAGCATGCAGCCACTCAAGAAGCTGTGAAGCTCAGTAACTAGCTTAACAAAGATGCTGAAGCACTTTTGAGACAATCAGCTGACGCTATCAGTGGAAACTATGATATTGCTGACAGTTCTACTGACAGCACTCCTGTTTCTTCTGAAACCATTGTTCCTGCTGATGCCCCAGATGCTGCTACTCCCATTTCTGCTCGTGTTTCCACTGACTTTGGTGAACCCTATACAAGATTTCCAAGTCCTACAGATCTTGGTAATCATCAACCCAAAGCAGGCATCTTCAATTCCTCCTCTTATGACACTGACTTTGATCCCATGTTGACCAATCTTGACAACACAATTACTGTTAACCCCAATGCTACTACAAGGATTCACAAAAACCATCCAATGGAGAATATACTTGGTGATCCTAAAGATCCTGTCAGAACTAGAAGCACAGTGAAAAAGACAAAGTATGGAGAAGTTGCTTTTATTTCTTATATCTCACAACAGCAGAGAGACGATCACACAGACTTTCAACATTGTCTGGTTGCTTGTTTTCTCTCCCAAATGGAACCAACCAGTGTCCCTATAGCACTTGCTGATCCAAGTTGGCTTGAGGCAATGCAAGAGGAAATGCAACAATTCAAGAATCAGCAGGTTTGGATATTGGTTCCTCTACCAGATGGGAAGTATGCCATCGGGACAAAATGGATTTTGAAGAATAAAAGAGATGCAAGGGGTATTGTGATCAAGAACAAGGCAAGATTGGTGGCTCAAGGGTTCAGGCAAGAGGAAGGGATAGATTATGATGAAGTTTTGGCACCAGTTGCTAGAGTGGAGGCCATTAGGATTTTCTTGGCCTATGCATCTTACATGGGATTTACTGTCTATCAAATGGATGTCAAAGGTGCATTTTTGTATGGAGAGATTGAAGAAGAAGTCTATGTTTCTCAACCCAAAGGTTTTGAAGATCCTGATCACCCTGATTATGTTTATAAGGTGGTCAAAGCTCTTTATGATTTACATCAGGCACCAAGGGCATGGTATGCTAGGCTCTCAATGTTTCTACTAGAGCATGGTTACAGAAGAGGTGCTATTGACAAAACACTCTTCCTAAAGAAAGACTCTAGGGACATCATACTTGTGCAGGTTTATGTGGATGATATCATCTTTGGATCCACAAAGGAAGCTTGGTGCAGGGAATTTGAAGATTTGATGAAGGGTGAATTTCAGATGAGTGCCATGGGAGAGCTTACTTTCTTTTTGGGTCTACAAGTTCAGTAGAAACCAGAGGGCATATTTATTAATCAGGATAAATATGTGAGAGACATTTTGAAGAAGTTTGGTATGGAGAGTGTCAGAACTGCCACAACACCTTATGAAACTCCTAAGGCAAAGAACAACAATGAACCAGATCCAGCTGTGAATGCTCATTTATACAGATCTATGATTGGTTCATTGATGTATTTGACTGCTTCAAGGCCTGACATTACATTTGTTGTGAGTGCTTGTTCAAGGCATCAAGTTACACCACTTACTTCACACTTGAATGCAGTCAAAAAGATCTTTAAGTATCTTAAAGGCCAGCCTCATCTTGGTCTTTGGTACCCAAAAGAATCCCCCTTCAAGTTGGAGGCTTATAGTGATAGTGACTATGCTGGTGCTAATTTGGATAGAAGGTCCACAACTGGAGGTTGCCAATTCCTTGGAAGAAGATTGATTTCTTGGTAATGCAAGAAACATACCATTGTTGCTACCTCATCTACTGAAGCAGAGTATGTTGCTGCTGCCAATTGTTGTGGGCAGGTACTTTGGATACAAAACCAGTTGCTAGATTATGGGTTCAATTTCATGAATACCACAATCTTTATTGACAATCAAAGTACCATATGCATTGTTAAAAATCCAGTTTTTCACAATAGAACAAAGCATATTGAGATAAGACACCACTTTATCAGAGATGCATATGAAAAACATTTGATCAAGGTGGTTAAAATTCACACAGATGATAATGTGGCAGATTTATTGACTAAAGCTTTTGATGGACCTAGGTTTCATCACTTAGTTGTCCATATTGGGATGGTTAACCCTTAAATGCACAGTTTGGGGGAGGCATAAGCCTCAGGGGAGGATTGTTTGTTGTTGTATAATTGTATAATTTTAGATTTCTAACACTAACCATCTAATGTGTGTAACAGCATATTAGTTTGTATATTTGGTTTGCTACTTTGTGTCTATTTTTCAGAATGCAGTTGTGTATAGTTGGCAATAATTTAAGAAAATAATCATGAATTGGTTGTTTGGAATCATGTACTGTGAGCTGCTGAGTGTTGCTGCTGAAGAAGTAATAGTTTATGCTGAATTAGGATCAAAGAGCTTCTCATTGTTCCTGCTGAAANCCGTGTAACTTCTATTTATACCCTAATTATCGTATCTTCGCCCAAACCAACTGATTCCCTCTCAAACAAATTTAAACTCAATTTCATTCAAGAGGAACCAATATCCAAACGAATATTCAAGAGGAAATGAGCAAAGTATGGGTGCATGTGCTAAGAAACCTAGGCAGAAGGGGACATGTGTTAATAATATACCACCCTCTGTCCCACACGCAACTAAGTCTACCAACATATACAATGCTGCTGATAAATCAGTATCTGCTGATGCATCAGTTCCTGCTGACAGACCTTCTCCATCCCATAGGAAGAAAATGTTGCAAGACCATTACCTAGACCTACTTTTCCTAATTATCAGAATGCTTATTGGCCTAGTTTTTATCACCCTATGTATATGGGTTGGGGGGCACCATGGGAAACTGTTGTTAAGCCCTCAGCAGGTTGTTCTTAACAGCAGTTTCCCATGGTGCCCCCCAACCCATATACATAGGGTGATAAAAACTAGGCCAATAAGCATTCTGATAATTAGGAAAAGTAGGTCTAGGTAATGGTCTTGCAACATTTCTCTTCCTATGGGATGGAGAAGGTCTGTCAGCAGGAACTGATGCATCAGCAATACTGATTTATCAGCAGCATTGTATCTGCTGGTAGACTTAGTTGCGTGTGGGACAGAGGGTAGTCTATTATTAAAACATGTCCACTTCTGCCTAGGTTTCTTAGCACATGCACCCATACTTTGCTCATTTCCTCTTGAATATTGGTTTGGATATTCGTTCCTCTTGAATGAAATTGAGTTTAAATTTGTTTGAGAGGGAATCAGTTGGTTTGGGCGAAGATACGATAATTAGGGTATAAATAGAAGTTACACGGTTATGGTCAAAAGAATCGGAACAAATCGTTGACCAAATCCTACGTGTAAATTAAATTTCAGATTTTATAACGTTACCCTTCAGCAGAATCCATGGTTAATCTGCTGATCCTTCAGGTCAATCAGCAGAAACGGTTGGTAAAATATCTTTAGTAAATATCAAGCGTTTCACTGTGCCACCCGTTACGCATTAATTACCCCAATTACATTGACTCTGCTTATAAAATCTACCCCAAATCTCAATCTTTTGTCATTCACTTATTCCCAAATTAGGATAGAAACCCTAATTTTCCAATTAACCCTTAATCTCAAATCAAAACCATGTCATCAAAGCCTGAGATCATCGATCTCACCTCTTCCACATCATCATCATCTTCCAGTGATGGTTGGAATGATAATTTTCCACCCATTCCACACCCCAAAACACATCCAGTTTCCGCTAACCAAGGAACCAAACGAAAGCATGAGAAGGGGGAACCAAGTCAAGCCCCCATTCCTGCTGGCTCTAATTCTACTGATGATTCGAGCCCTTGGATAGGTTATCCTGCTTCAGATAGAGACCTAGTCTCTCCTTTTCTCTTTACCTCGGATGAGGAATCTTCCGAGGATGAATATGAAGATCCCTCTTTTCTTCCTCCTTCCACACCTGAGAGACCACAATCAAGGTCTAGGAAGACTAACCCTCCACTTCCAAAATCAAGAGAGGTGGTTCTTGGTCTTCCTGCTTCAGAAGTTAAGGGAGATGGCAAAGGGAAGGGAAAGATGGAGCAGTTGTAAATATGAAGCTGCCAGGGACCAAACTCACAAGTTCTTGAGCATCTTCATCATCGTTTTCATCAATCCATCTTTCCATTTTCATCTTCAGCATCTTCATCGTCCTGGACATGCATAACTACCACTTTTGGCACTGATGATGAACTAGTTAGGCATTGTGTAGTTGAATATGTAATAGAATAGGCTTTACTTTTGAACTTGTTTGTAAGCTGTAACTCCTTTCTTGAATGAATGAATTAATTTTGAGTTAATCTCTTTGTTGCACTTGTTTTTAGTTTACTTCAGCAGAAACAATGTTTAGCACATATATTCCACTTCAGTAGAAACCACGAGAAGTAGTTGTAACACCTTCAGCAGGAACAATGAGAAGCTCTTTGATCCTAATTCAGCATAAACTATTACTTCTTCAGCAGCAACACTCAGCAGCTCACAGTACATGATTCCAAACAACCAATTCATGATTATCTTCTTAAATTATTTCCAACTATACACAACTGCATTCTGCAAAATAGACACAAAGTAGCAAACCAAATATACAAACTAATATGCTGTTACACACATTAGATGGTTAGTGTTAGAAATCTAAAATTATACAATTATACAACAACAAACAATCCTCCCCTGAGGCATATGCCTCCCCTGAGGCTTATGCCTCCCCTCAAACTGTGCATTTAAGGGTTAACCATTCCAATATCGACAACTAAGTGTTGAAACCTAGGTCCATCAAAAGCTTTAGTCAATAAATCTGCCACATTATCATCTGTGTGAATTTTAACCACCTTGATCAAATGTTTTTCATATGCATCTCTGATAAAGTGGTGTCTTATCTCAATATGCTTTGTTCTATTGTGAAAAACTGGATTTTTAACAATGCATATGGTACTTTGATTGTCAATAAAGATTGTGATATTCATGAAATTGAACCCATAATCTAGCAACTGGTTTTGTATCCAAAGTACCTGCCCACAACAATTGGCAGCAGCAACATACTCTGCTTCAGTAGATGAGGTAGCAACAATGGTCTGTTTCTTGTATTGCCAAGAAATCAATCTTCTTCCAAGGAATTGGCAACCTCCAGTTGTCGACATTCTATCCAAATTAGCACCAGCATAGTCACTATCACTATAAGCCTCCAACTTGAAGGGGGATTCTTTTGGGTACCAAAGACCAAGATGAGGCTGGCCTTTAAGATACTTAAAGATCTTTTTGACTGCATTCAAGTGTGAAGTAAGTGGTGTAACTTGATGCCTTGAACAAGCACTCATAGCAAATGTAATGTCAGGCCTTGAAGCTGTCAAATACATCAATGAACCAATCATAGATCTGTATAAATGAACATTCACAGCTGGATTTGGTTCATTGTTGTTCTTTGCCTTAGGAGTTTCATAAGGTGTTGTGGCAGTTCTGACACTCTCCATACCAAACTTCTTCAAAATGTCTCTCACATATTTATCCTGATTAATAAATATGCCCTCTGGTTTCTGCTGAACCTGTAGACCCAAAAAGAAAGTAAGCTCTCCCATGGCACTCATCTGAAATTCACCCTTCATCAAATCTTCAAATTCCCTGCACCAAGCTTCCTTTGTGGATCCAAAGATGATATCATCCACATAAACCTGCACAAGTATGATGTCCCTAGAGTCTTTCTTTAGGAAGAGTGTTTTGTCAATAGCACCTCTTCTGTAACCATGCTCTAGTAGAAACTTTGAGAGCCTAGCATACCATGCCCTTGGTGCCTGATGTAAACCATAAAGAGCTTTGACCACCTTATAAACATAATCAGGGTGATCAGGATCTTCAAAACCTTTGGGTTGAGAAACATAGACTTCTTCTTCAATCTCTCCATACAAAAATGCAACTTTGACATCCATCTGATAGACAGTAAATCCCATGTAAGATGCACAGGCCAAGAAAATCCTAATGGCCTCCACTCTAGCAACTGGTGCAAAAACTTCATCATAATCGATCCCCTCCTCTTGCCTGAACCCTTGAGCCACCAATCTTGCCTTGTTCTTGATCACAATACCCCTTGCATCTCTTTTATTCTTCAAAATCCATTTTGTCTCAATGGCATACTTCCCATCTGGTAGAGGAACCAATATCCAAACCTGCTGATTCTTGAATTGTTGCATTTCCTCTTGCATTGCCTCAAGCAAACTTGGATCAGCAAGTGCTATAGGGACACTGGTTGGTTCCATTTGGGAGAGAAAACAAGCAACCAGACAATGTTGAACGTTTGTGTTTGTTTTCCGCTTTAAGAATACAAGCTTAGGAGATTCTCTTTTAGAGTTTTTTTGATTACATTGACACTTCTAACGATCAACGAGAGCTGCAAGATCTATCAAGGATCTTAGTTTCAACACCTCATTTCACATATACACTTTCGGCCGTCAACCAACAAAACACCAAAATATCCCATGATTCCCAATCATCCACCTTTATCAAACGATATATTAATCTAAACCATACTTGTGAACCCTTTTCAATCACATTCCCTTTCCATCCATGCTCGTCGATATTTGTTTTTCTACGTTAAAAAAATGTACCATCTTCATCAGCATCTTCTTTTAATTCTTTTTGAGTATATATTTTGGCATGTTTCACCAAAATATGTTGGTCGAATTTCTTTTGGTCGTAATCATTGCCATGTCTTAAGCATTGGACTACCAGTTAGACGATTTGGGCCCACTAGGCCCAAGCTCATTAATTATTTATAGAATTGATAAGGTTATCTCCTAATTATGGAGTGTATATATATTATCCGCGATACGCGGGACACATCGAAGAGTAAGGAGCACGAAACCTTATCGGTTACGTGCATATATATAGGGCATCATAGCTCTCGTCCAAGGTACGATTTACAAACCCTAAACTCTTCACAACCCTAAATTCGATTACTTACTCTCACGCCGAAGGATAATCGGGGGAAACAATCCCTCGATAAGCCTAACGCTGTTTGTTGCTTTCTTAGTGCGCAGGTCCCTAAGCATTATCATCTAATTGATACGAGAACAGGAACCCAAACAAGGAACACCCAACTTTTGTATCAACAAGTAGCGCCATCCGTGTGACCCTACACTAAGAACTAGAATGACGAAACACAAGAATTCAAGCCAGCGGACTCCGCAATTGGACAAGATGCGTAGTGACCCTCCAAGGAGGAACTACCCTGATGTGACTTCTAGGCAAACCACTGGGACAACTAGTGCGCCTGGTCACCAGGGGTTGGAATCGACCCCGATTCTCCCAACGGTGGAGTTGCCTGCTACAACTACTCAGACTGCTACGGTGGTCCCAAACAACGAGGATCTCTAGCGCACTCTCTTTACTACTCCCTACCAAACTGCATCCGCTGTGGAAAACACAGCGCCACCGGGCGCGCCTGATCGAGAGAGGAGGCTTAATCTAGAAGAAGACATCATTGCGCTGGAGGAAGATACTCAAGAAACAACGCTAAAAAATCTCGTGTCACGAAATTTTCAAACGTTGAATACACTCCTGCAAGAGGAGGCCAGAAGAGGGTTAAGTCAAAACTTACACAGTCGACTTGACTTTAATGGAACATCCCCATCGCGCTATATAGAGCGCGAGAAGACTGAGAGGCGCACCAATGTCCGTGCTAGGCTTGGTACGCCATCCAACTCACAGTACTCGGAGGAACACGGAGACAGTGAGAGACGCACTAATATACACACTAGGTTGGGGGGTCGCAGAGTCCACGATAGATTGGGACGACGACGCTCACCAAGCGAGGGTTCTTCTAAATCTGGAAACAGAAGAATCCATGACAGATTGGGCAGGCGAATCTCCCCAAACGAAAGTCTCTCAGTTTCGGACTTCGAGAAAAAGCGGCGCAAGCGCCGCAGAAGAAATGACTCTTTCTCAGACAGCTCCTCGGACAACGAGGATAGCGAAACGGGACATTGGAAGTCCAGAGGAAGACGTCGCGAGGAAGAGGACGATGACATATCCCTTCCTTGGCGTCGCCAAAAAGTCGACGCATTCACAAAGCGCATAAGCGACTATTCTGACCACAAGAAAAGGCGCATGCCTTCCAATGTGAAAACATATGATGGAACAGGTGATCCCGATGATCACCTAAAAATTTTCGAAACCGCTGCTAGTATCGAAAATTGGCCACAACCTGTGTGGTGCCATATGTTTAACTCAACCTTAGTTGGGAATGCGCAAAATTGGTTCAGTAAGCTTCCACGCAGAAGCATAAAAGGGTAGGAAGAGTTGCGGAAAGCATTCCACGTGAACTTCACTCAAAGAAAGAAGTGCGCTAAAGACCCAAAGGAATTAGCCAGAGTGAAACAGCGCCAAGGAGAGTCAACGAGCACCTACATGGAGCGCTTCAAAGATGAGTGCATAAACATCAAAGCGTGCCCTGAAGTACTAAAAATTTCAGGATTCATGAATGGGATTAATAACCAAGACCTTATCAAAAAGTTAAACGATAAGGTCCCCCAGACCTTTGATGAACTAATGAAGCGCACGAGGTCCTTCATCCAAGGGGAAGCCGCTGTTGCAGATAGCAGAAAAGGATACACGAACTATAAACCGCAAGAACAGTCAAGGGGACAATCCAATGACCAAGGCGGTATTCATAACAAAAGCTATCGCAAGGAAGGAGGTGCACGAGGAAACGACAAGTACACCCCATTGACAAAAACTCCACGAGAGATATTTGCAACAGAAGGAGCGAATTTTCCTAAACCCCCACCAATGCGCACACCAGAAGGGAAGCGCACAGGAACAAGGTGCTGCGACTACCATGGACAGAAGGGCCACACAACGAACGATTGTGTCCAGCTACGCCAACTAATTGACAAACTAGTCAAAGAGGGCAGGCTGGACCACTTGGTCAAGAATATCAAAGAAGGGAAGGATAAACACAGAACCAGAGACAAAAAGGAGGCACCTAAAGACAAAGCAGAAACAATTTACATGATACAATCATGGCAACGCAAAGTCAAGCAAAAGGTCAGCCAAAGGTTCTCTGCTAGTGACGAAATTTCCTTTCCCAAGTTAATTGCGGACAACGCAGTAGCAGAACCACTCACCATCGGAATACATGCGGGGGGTCACGATATCCTCCGCATGTATGTGGATTGAGGAGCATCCGCGGAAATAATGTATGAACATTGTTTCAAGAGACTACGGCCGGAGATACAAAGCCAATTGATCCCCGCCACATCATCGTTAACAGGCTTCACGGGAGAAAAGATATGGCCAATAGGACAACTACGGCTACTAGTTACGGTCGGTAACAAGGAGCACTCCACAAAAGCATGGATGAACTTCATGGTGATTAGATCTCCCTCGCCATACAATGGCATCATCGGAAGATCAGGAATATCAGCCGTACGCGCAGTACCATCCACGGCACATGGAATGCTCAAATTCCCAGTAGAAGGCGGCATTGTCACCCTTTACAACAACGCTGTACCTCCCGAGGAATGTAATACAGTTACATGCGAAGCAACGAACACTCCGGAACATGGCACAGCCAAAATCCCAAACTTGAAAGTGGCAATACACCCTGATTACCCTGAACAACAGGTGTCAATTGGAGGTTCGCTGTCAGATAAAGGGAAAACAGCTGTGTGCGCACTCCTGCAGAAAAACCTGGATGTCTTCGCATGGGAACCAAAGCATATGACTGGCGTACCTAGGTCAATCTCAGAGCACAAGCTACAAATCCGACAAGGATATCCGCCAATAAGGCAGAAGAAGCGTGGCCAGGCCCCAGAGCGCGCGAAAGCCATCCTGGAGGAAGTACACAAGCTTGTGGACGCAGGTATTATGCGAGAAGTCTACTACCATGATTGGTTGTCTAATCCAGTCATGGTAAAAAAGAGCGATGGCAGTTGGCGAATGTGCGTGGACTTCACGGACCTCAACAAAGCATGCCCTCAGGACTGCTACCCACTACCAGAAATAGACTGGAAGGTAGAATCCTTATGTGGATATCCTTTCAAATGCTTCTTGGACGCATACAAAGGATACCACCAAATCCAAATGGCTAAGGAAGATGAGGAGAAAACAGCATTCCATACGAGCCAAGGCGTCTATTGTTACACAAAGATGCCTTTCGGGCTAAAGAATGCGGGAGCCACCTACCAGCGCTTGGTAGATACTGCATTCGAAAAGCAAGTGGGCCGCAACCTGGAGGTCTACGTTGACGACTTGGTTATAAAGAGCCATACTGAAGATGAAGTAGTGCGCGATATTGAAGAAACATTCAAAACACTACGGAAAATCAATATGAAGCTAAATCCTAAGAAGTGTACTTTTGGCGCTACAGAAGGCATGTTCTTAGGATACTTAATAGAACCAGATGGCATCAAGCCATGCCCTGAGAAGACTGAAGCAGTCATACAACTCCCCTTGCCACGCACGCTGAAGGAAGTCCAATCCTTCAATGGAAAATTAGCCGGTCTAAATAGATTTCTATCCAAATCAGCGGACAAGTCATTACCACTGTTTAAAACACTCGAGAATGTAACAAAAAATGGAGACTTTCGATGGACTGCCGAAGCGGAGGAAGCGTTTCAGCAGCTCAAACAAACAATAGCAGCGCTTCCCAAGTTAGTCGCACCCCGACCAGGGGAGGAGTTGATAATGCACTTATCCGCGACTCATGGGGCAGTAAGCGCAGTACTATTGACGGATAGAAACTCATTACAAACACCTGTGTACTTCGTAAGCAAGGCGCTCAAGAAAACGGAGATCAACTATAGCCCGATGGAAAAGCTATTACTAGCGCTAGTATTTGCAGCCAATAGACTGCGCAGATACTTTCAGGCGCACCCCATAGTGGTGATCACAGACCAACCCATCAAGAAAGTCATCTCCAAACCCGATGCGTCAGGGCGATTGCAAAAGTGGAGTGTACTGCTAGGAGAACATAACATCTCCTATAGACCACGCACCGCGGTCTAAGGGCAAATACTTGCAGACTTCATCATCGAAAAGCCAGACAGCGAGGAGGTAACCCAACAACCCAAGGTGGAATTGCAAGAACCATGGATCCTGTTTACGGACGGATCATCATGCGTAGATGGTTCAGGCGCAGGTCTTATTCTCACTAATCCAGAAGGAATGGAGTTTACATATGCCTTGCGCTTTGAATTCACTGCCACGAACAACGAAGCAGAGTACGAAGCCCTAATCGCTGGATTACGTATCGCAACACGAATGGGTGTACGCAACCTAGAAGCAAACGTAGATTCCCGGTTAGTGGCCAATCAAGTGTCAGGAGAATACGAGGCTAAGGAGGAAAACATGATCTAATACCTTGAAAAAACAAAATCCTTAATCCAAGGATTCGACAGATTCACAATCACACAAGACCCTAGAGGGGAGAACAAGAAAGCAGACGCATTAAGCAAAATTGCGTCTACAAGTTTCGCACATCTGTCAAAACAAGTATTGGTAGAAATCCTAAAAGACAAGTTGATCTCCGAGATGGAAGTATCCACAGTAATAGAAAAAGAAGGTCCTACATGGATGACCCCTATTGTGGACTTCATCAGCAAGGGCATACTACCCCAAGAACAGAAGGAAGCTCGACGAATACGGCGCACAGCGCAGCGATTCGAGCTCAGAGATGGCATCTTATACAGGCGCTCATTCTTACAACCATAGCTTAGGTGCGTGGGACCTCTTCAGGCAGATTATGTACTCCGAGAGATCCACGCTGGTTCATGCAGTATGCACTCAGGACCACGGTCTATTGTGGCGCGAGCCCTAAGGTCAGGATATTACTGGCCCACTATGCACCGGGACACACGAGATTTGGTACGCAAATGCAGCGACTGCCAAGTTCACAGACCAATCCCACGCCGACCGCAGCATGAACTAACACCAATAACATCACCATGGCCATTCTACAAATGGGGGATAGACATCGCTGGACCTTTCCCTGTTGCCGCGAGTGGATTGAAATTCCTCATTGTGGCAATAGATTACTTTACCAAGTGGATTGAAGCGAAAGCAGTGGTAACAATCACGGGTAACCAAGTCAAGCGATTCGTATGGGACAACATAGTATGCCGCTTTGGATTACCTGGTGAGATTATCTCAGACAACGGAAAACAATTCCGTGACAATCCGTTTAAAGATTGGTGCGAACAGCTGAACATCACACAGCACTTCGCGTCAGTAACTCACCGACAAACAAATGGTCTGGTTGAACGCGCGAATAGAAGCCTGGGTGAAGGAATCAAAGCGCGCCTGGACAGACACAAAGGAAGATGGGTAGAAGAACTGTCACATGTTCTCTGGGCGCACCGAACAACCATCAAAGTTAGCAACGGAGACACTCCCTTCTCTTTGGTCTATGGGACGGAAGCTGTCATACCAGCTGAAATCGGAATGCCAACTATCCGTACTGCGGAAGTTAACACTGCTACCAATGATGATGAGCGGCGCATATACTTAGATCTATTGGAAGAGCGACGTGAACGCGCAGCAATACGCGAAGAGAAAGCCAAGTCAAGAATGAAAGGATACTACGATGCCAAGGTACGCAACACTTCATTCAGACCAGGTGACTTCGTATTCCGCGAAAATGACTCAAGCCGCGCAGTAGACACTGGAAAGCTAGGACCAAAGTGGGAAGGACCCTACGAGGTCATTGAAGCACTTGGAAACGGAGAGTACAAGTTACGCGATAAGGATGGGCACGAGCTATAGCGAACGTGGAACGTTCGCAACCTTAAGCGATGCTATCTTTAGAACAGGCTACGGCCCAACATGGACACTCACGCACTTTAGAAAGTGCCCCAATAAAGATCCATGTACTTTTATTTTTGAGTCTTATCTAGATAAGTATTTTTTCTTTTACAAAACTTGCAAGTATTAATAAAAAACTCGCGGTTTCTAGCTAACTCCGCGACACATTTCTTTACATTGTTATTAAAATACTGTTTATGTTTCAATGTGTTGGTTACATTACCTTTAGCCTACATGGCATGCATGCACTAATTAATACCCACGTTGGTAAAAAGGATGAGTTAACCTACTAAACAACTCGTTGAGTAAGAGGGTTGCAAACCCATCAACTTTGGATCACGTATCCTTGTTAAACACCTTGCACTCAAGACGTTGGCGCAAGTTCCTTACACACCCCATGATGGATGCGCAATAGGGCACACTGTGCGCGTTTAACAACTTAGGAAATCAAGACTCTTGATTCCTTTAATACGACAAGTACACTTCTAAAAATCCATAGAAAACTATGATTTACTTTCTAAGTTAAAAACTCCATACGCGAGTGTAATTCTTAGAATTCATACATGATTATGATTTTTTCTGAGTACGCTTAGATATTTAAAGATATCTTAAAAAGATACATGAATTACATACGAACCACGAGTTCAAAAGCATAAGTACTTGGCAATTATAAAAACACTAAGTGCAAAAGGAAATTTTTTATATATATAGAACACGTTTCTACAAAATATGTTGAACAACAACTAAGTACAAAATGGCTAAATGCTATATGTACGCCTCAGCTGGCTGGAGCCCCCACTAAGAGCCGTTTCCTTCGCATCCTTGAGTCGTTTCAACAACTCTGCATCATCAAGGGAAACGGTGGCCACGGTGACAGGCACGCCGTCGGTCCTAGGCAGATGCGCAGCGCCTATGCCGCACAAAATGGCCTTCCCTTTTACGCCTTTCTTTCTTGTGACCCTGGATACATGAGCATTTAAAGACCTTTGCAAAGAAATCTCCTTCTCAATGCGGAAGGGATTCAGAATATCACGCGGCTGAGCAAAAATTGGTACCTTCAACAGCGCCACGTTAGGCTTCAAGTAGAAGTCCAACTGCTGATCCGCACCATCTTGCAGATGCCTTGGAAGAGTGAGCCCCGCCATGATCACGTTGATAGGCTGATCCTGATCACGCTCCAAACGCGCGATATGCGGGAGCTCAAGCTTCTTTAGCCCCTCCATGGCAGCAAGGAGCTCAGCAGGGGCATCCGCCTTATATTCAGGGACCTCTGCGAGCGGCACAGTCAACAACTTGGCCTCAGCAAGCTTGTTTGCGGCCAAGGTCTTGCCGTGCGCAACAGCACAATCAACCACCTTTCCGAAAGCCGTGGTGACCTCCGGATGCTCCAGCGTACACATGGCAGCCAGGCAAAGACCATGACTGATCAACCACCTACGAAATAACACAAGTGTTAGTAGGAAAGAAAGTCTAAATATATACAAGTTATAAAAGAGGCAAAAAAGAATTTACCTGCGCTCAGCCACGGACTAAACCATATGGGGATATAGCTCCTCATCATACTCGATGCTGAGCTTGCGGAGCTTCTCCTCCTGCCTCTTGAACGCCAACTCCACAGTACTGTGGAACTCCTCAAGGTTGGCGAAATGCTTGCTTCTATTCTGTTGCAAGTACTTCAACGCCCACAAGGAGTTCAACCTCTGTCTATCAGCAGCAGCGCGCTCCTGCTCTAACTCCGGCATCACCGACAGTTTCCCGTCGGCCAACCTGTGCGCAGACGCCTCTGCGCACTCCAGTTTATCCTTGGAGCTCATCTGCTCAGCTTTAGAGCTTGCTAACTCAGCCTGCAAAGATGCTAACTGCGCCTGCAGGCTGGTGATCTCCTCCACATACTGGGAGCGGCTACTCTCAACAGTGTAGCTCGCCCTGGCCTGCGCCACCAGCTCGGCCTGGCGCGAAGTGATGGAGGCCAGCTCCTCCATCACGGAGTCAAACGACCTTGACTCCTCTCCAATATTCCTTGGTGAAGCCGCCTCATCCAGAAAGGGGCTTACCTTAGGTGACGCACTTCCATTTTGCGCGCCAGTGTCCTCCACATGCTGTTCACTGCACAAAGGATTAGGAAAAAGTGTTAGCGTATGAAACCAATCAAGCATACACAAAATCCTAAGTGATCGCTAAAAAATACTTACATGTGGGGAGGAGATGAGGACACGTCCTTCTCAATCTCAGTCATGGACGCGTCTCCCCCAGACTTCTCAGCATCCACACTGCGGACACGAAGAAACATAGTTAGAATAAAGTATAACTTGACAAAAGTTTATAACTAATGAATAAGGCACTTACTCATGGAGTACATATGTGAAGGATGGACCTTCCTTAGCCTTGGAATGTGGCTTCTTGGAAGACCCCTCACCATAACCACCAGACGCTCTCTTGCGCGTCAGCTGGTGGCTCTCCTCCATTTCTTCGTTAGACTCTTCCAAGTTGATGTGCGCTATGTTCACAGAATTGGGAGGAGGCTGCGCAACATCAGGTCCTGTTGTACAGGAGGAACTACCTCCTGCACCGGTGTGGCTTCCACCACAGCAGGGGAGCCCTCAGGCTCTGGAACAACCAAGTCTACGACGCGCCCGGCCGTCATCTCCAATATGGGCGTCTCACCCTCTCTCAGGGGACGTACTCCCACCGTCGCTTAACGCGACATCTCCAGATTGACAACACCAAAAAGATCCATCTCTGTGCAAATAATAGAAAGGAAAAGAGGTTACATAAAGTATGGAAAATGAAGAAGGCTTACGCTACTAACGACAGAAAGAAGGCAGGATGAGCACCCACCCGAACCATCCACATCCAAAAATGTGGGAACCTCTGTCTCAGGCTCGAAGTAGTTGCGACTGATGCCCATGTGCACCAGGAACTCTTCCGGATATGATTTGGTGGGGAGGCGGTTCTCATTAATGATAGCCGCATGGTCCCTGTTGTACCACGTTTCGGGGGGGGGGCGCTCATTCTTTGGCAAAGTGGCGCGGGTGTGAAACAGAAAACCAGATGGAAAGACGGAGTCGTCAATCCAAAAGAATTTCTCCCTCTAATCCCTAAGCTTATCTACCTTCTTCACATAACATTGTAACTCACCTAGGCGCTTAGAGAAGGTAACCCACCCATTTAACCATGATGTNCATATTTTGAACTATTTAGGGACTAGTTTTGACAATTTGTGAAAGTTGAGGGACTGAAACTGCCAATTGTGCAAACTTTGCTTGTTTTTCATTTGTTTTCAAACATTTTGCATCTAAGACTCATAAAACACACTTTTGGAATATTTCCATTATTTTGATGCATTATTTGGTGTTTTTGGCTGTTTTTGGCAGTTCAGGTTATAGAAAAATGATGAGTATTTACATACTCATCAGTATCATTAATCTACCCTTTTTTACCCCCTTACACTTAAGTTGAACATTGTCCCCAATGTTCTAAAATAAGAAATGGAAGAGATAAAAGGTTAAAAGAATGAAATCGGATACTCCCCTGATTCGTTCTTTATGCAAGTGAAGTAACACGGTTAGATCCTCCTCCAAGAAGATGAACTATCAAAGCTTCCCTTCCAGTATATGCATCATCTTCTTGTCCTAAATAACCTGTTAACATGGAAACACTACAAGAAACCTTGCGTAAAATCGGCGGCATTATTCATATATATATAGACGTATACCTAGAAAGCAAGATATAATGCTTGTGGAATGATTTTTCTACAGATTTCCTGGAATTCATAAGAGAGATTTTAACAAACATACAAGTTCCGTTAGTAAACTTTAATCAACAAATAAATTCCAGATTTTTGCACCTGACGTCGTCAGGTATTAACCCCTGACGCCGTCAGAGTGTTCTGACAGAAAGTTTAAGTTGGGTTTACGGAAAATTTCTTGGAAAACCTTTGGCTCAATTCCTGGGAATTCTGCAGAGAAAATCATTATGACTCGATACAAGCATTTGACTCTAACAAGTACGAATATGTAAATTAATTTCATTGTTATGATTCATATTCATTCGTTCTATATTAACCGATTTGGATGTCTCTTACACTTAGCTTTTGCGAATTACCTTTATATGTGATTAAAACGAAGTTAAAAACAAAATAAAGCATTTTCACAATTTAGTTTGAAGCATGAATCAATAACAAGAAATATAATTTACATACGGAAACAAATAAACACACAAAAACACACAAAAGATGGGTTGCCTCCCAAGAAGCGCTTTTCTTTATTAAT
>LBNU01031595.1:3922-14267 GCA_014162995.1 Artemisia annua | reverse complement strand
GGATTGCGACCACGCAACAGGTTTTACCTCTCAAGGGATCTCAAGAGGCTTACAATCCCACCAGGCAGTGTACATGGTCGGTGTAGTATAGTGTAGTGGTAAGTACGGGGAATTGATCGTTCTCTCACAGGGAATAGTGTTCGTTAGGATAGAAAGACTACTCTAAAAGGTCCAAAGGTGAAGGAAGATTATTTTTGTATTTTATGGAAAGCAAGTAAAATCTCAGGTTTTGAAGGAGTGGGCGGAATTAGTTGCTTGTCAACTAACCCAAAAACTACAATTGCAATAAAAATAAAATAACTAAACTATTGTGGTTGTGAAAACTTATATGGAGACAAATGTGTTTACTTAGACTTCCTTACTCCCTAACTATCTTTTACCGGTTAATTGGTGTATGTATTACTTGCGTGGATGACGGGTGTATTCCTTAACAATTCATGGGGTGGCATACATATCTCCCCAATTCTATGAGCTCTTATCTCCTCCTACAACTATGCGTACACATAATCATAGGGATTGTAAACAGTGGCTCATGCGTTAATTACTACCTTAATAACATAGTATGCCTTAGTTACATGTTTCTTAAGACGTTCAAGCATGTTACCATATAGGAGTATTGCCAGTTTTCTTAAGCCTAACATTGATGAAACATTCATCCCAACAAAGTAATAACACACCAATCAACCAATAATTAATAGTTAGGTTTCATTAGATCTAAGCAAACACAAGAAAAATCTAGCCTAGCATGTTAATTGAAAGACAAGCATAAGATATAATTAACCAACACATAGACATATTGATTAATTTAAGTGAGGACTTATCTTTAATTGAACATGAAGGATTCAAGGGTGAAAAACCCTTGAAAATACAGCCAAATTCGTCTTTAGGGTTTTTCCCAAACTTGTACCAAAAGTTCCACACTAATGAATGAAAAATAGAAAAATATATATAGATTTTACATTATGACGGCGTCAGGTTATGGGTTCTGACGCCGTCAGCTCGCCGTCATTAGGGTTCTCGGATGGCCTAGATTTACTTCTGACGCCGTCACTCTTTATTTTGCTCTGGGCCGTCACTCTTTAAGTTAACACCTGACGACCTACTTTCTCTAACACCTGACGCCGTCAGGTGTAAACATCTTGTTTTCTTCATAGGACGTCTAGTGTAATCTGATTTCACTCATTTGTCAACGTTGGCTGACGGCGTCACCTTGTGACTCTGACGCCGTCAGGTAGGAAATCCAGCTTCTTTTGAGACTTTGTCGTTTTCTTCACTTTTATGCTCCAAAAACGTCCAAATATGCATGTTTTCCAGAATTCTTCTCAAAAGTACCTAAAATGACAAAAGGAACGATTTAGGGCAATATTTGATCACATTTACTCGAATTAGGGCTTAAATGACCCCTTAAAACGGGTACACTTTTCGTCTAATCAATGACCCTCAATAAACTCATAACACTAATATCCTCTTCCTTCAACATACTTCACACGAAAAGCAGCCTTACAATAAGTACGCTTAGACGAATGTTTCCTTTGTTTAGACTTTGGTCCAACTTTCTTTGGGGCAGGATTTGTTCCTTCTTTACTACAAATGAAGTATTTCAAATCCAGATTATCGTCCTTATTCTTCTTAGATTTATACTGTTGACCTAAACGAACCTCAAAACCAGTTCTTTTTACATAATCTTTGTAATACTCATATGCCTGCTCAAGACTATAATACATCATACCATAAGCCGGCTTCTGACCAACAGGAATATCAGAAACCCATAACTTCTCACCCGCCTCCTCAGAAACAACACCAACAGAATATGGTACAGGTTCATAATCATTATCTGTAAAAAAAAAATTTGATGAACTTAAAAACATAATTTTACTAGAAGNTAATCTTTGTAATACTCATATGCCTGCTCAAGACTATAATACATCATACCATAAGCCGGCTTCTGACCAACAGGAATATCAGAAACCCATAACTTCTCACCCGCCTCCTCAGAAACAACACCAACAGAATATGGTACAGGTTCATAATCATTATCTGTAAAAAAAAAATTTGATGAACTTAAAAACATAATTTTACTAGAAGTAACACATAACACATAACACAGGCCAAAAAACTCATTCTAATCTATTCTAAAAACACATAACACATAACAAAAGCCAAAATAATTGATGAACCTGATTCTAATAAATCCACAACGTACTAATTAAAACTATGATAACAACTGATGAACCTCATACTAATCTATTATAACAAAGTTATTCTAATGAATCCGCAACCTAATAAGTTGACCATGATAACAAGCAATAACTAAAGAACCTCATACTAATCTATTATAACAAGTTATTCTAATGTATCCGAAACCTAATAAGTAGACCATGATAACAAAGCAATAACTGATGAACCTCATACTAATCTATTATAACAAGTTATTCTATGAAATCCGCAACCTACTAATTAAAATATGATAACAAGCACTACCTGATGAACCTCATTCTAATCTATTCTACTGAAAATCGGCAATAACAAGCAATAACTGATGAACTTCATTCTAATCTATTCTAACTGAAAATCGGCAATAATCGGCAAAGCAAAAACTGATGAATCAGAAACATAATAAAAAATAAGCATAAAATAAATTACCTTGATTAAACACATGAGTATCAGTTTGAGCCATCAGCATATCCCCAAATTTGAACGGTAATGCTTAGAAACCCTAATTCTCTTCCAATTAACCGATTCAACAGTTAAAAACCCTAACTTTTTTCCAATTAACCGATATGAACCCTAATTATATCCAATTAAGCGATCAGATGGCTAATTCGAAACCGATATGAACAATTAACGATTCAATTAAACGAATATGAAGTGAGAACAAAAAAGCCCTAAATTTCGTAAATTTAGGGTTTATGAATATGAACAAATGAAAGAATGAAAAAAATGTGAAATTGAATGAATGAATGAATTGAATGGAGATCAGTGTGTAAATTCAGTTTATACATGGCCGGAAATCAAACGAAAAAATAGAAAATAGAAAGAAGAACAGATAAGAGAAAGAGAAAGAGGGAAAGAAGAGAAAAAGCGGGAGGGGTGGGGTGAAATTACATCGATGTCCTTGGGGTGAAAAAAGGAGGGGACACGTGTCAGGACAGGGTCACTTTTTACACTTTTTATTTTTTTACACTTTGCAATGGATTGGATACCTTCAAGATAAATCCATAAACAAGATAAATATTTTTTTTAACAAACAAATAAACTATTAAAAGCCCAATCAACAATACAACTAGTCTTTTACTATGGGCCAATACTAATATCATCATAATACAGAACTCAAGCCTGCATTAAAAAAAGCCCATAACTCAATTCAATAACCTGCAGAAAACACCATCTCATTTCCTCAAACAAACAAGAACAACAAAAATAATGGCGACTAATTTCTGGACATCAACACACTTGTAAGAACCAAAAAACTAAAAAACCCTTTTCGATCATCGGGTTTTAATCTTAAAGTTTCAGTACGTTGGTAATTTATTGATTTTGTTTTTTTTATGGTTAAATTTTGTAGAAAAGAATTGTTGGAGCAAGAAGAAGTGGATGTGGTACATAATCTTGATAAGCAAAGGGGAATCACCCTTGATGATTTTAAGCTCATCAAATTGCAGATGACTAATTGTATGTCCTTTTCTTTTTTCTTTTTTTTTTAATCATCATCATCTCACATTTACAAAAATAACTCAACTTCGCCATACACATTTTGTTTCGTTATACCAAAAAAGTACTAGTACTCCCTAAGTACCTTTTTCTATTACAAAACTAGAAAAACCAAATCATTAATTTAAACAAAAAAGTAGAAGTAAAACATAATTAATACGAGTGTTAGAAAATTCAGACGAATATGACACTTTTGTAAGAAGTAGTATAACAATTATTAAATCCAAGTAGTTAACATCAAGGCACCAGTGGTCTAGTGGTAGAATAGTACCCTGCCACGGTAAAGACCCGGGTTCGATTCCCGGCTGGTGCAACTTAGCTGTGATGAAAAGCCTCAGCAATGGTTGGGTCCATTGCACTACATCCCTTAAATTGGATGAAATCAAGGCAAATTCTGAGCTTCAATTTTTTTTTCTCAACTTGTTCTTCCAATATATTCTGCGATCACGATTGTTATAAACGTTTTTTAAATTTTCNTTCTTCTTTCGTCATTCCATTGTATGTAAGATAATGAAAGTATGTTACAAACAATTAAAAACAAGTTTGGTGTGTTCCAATATAATCTTTTTACAAAAACAAATTCTCAGCAATAATGAAAGTATGTTACATACAATGAAAAAAAAGGATTAGTATATTTTGAGAAAAGGTGTAACTTTGCTACATTTTGGTGCAATAAACCCTTCTAGGTACATTATTGGTCGAATAATGGTATTAGTTTAGAGATATTTTGATTTATATGTGTTCATTATTTTTGCTGAACTCATAAGCTGCTCCTAATCAGTTTGCATCTGCAGTTAATCATATATAGTGAGATTGTCTACTATAACTTGCCATGAGTCGCGGATTTTGAAATTTGGGGATTATGAACATGAAATTAAGCCATTTTTATCGATGCGCGTTAGACAGACTTGCTGATTCTTTGCAGAAAACCAGTTTTCTAAATTGTGGTTTCACTAGAATGACACTTATTGTTCTTTAGGTATCATAAAATATTAGAATGAAACGAGCTGAACTTTGAAGTAATGGTGACGTAATCATAAATTGCATATCATCTGTTGCAATGAGCTCCTGATAAGCTTGTCGATTTATATAAGTTGATTGCAAACTTCCAAAATATGATTTGAATTTCTAATGTATGTAGCTTATCACATTACATATGTTGCCTTTTTAGGCCTTTTCTGATTGCGAACTATCAAAAGCCTGATATCTGATCAACATGATAACGAAGTTGCGGATTGCTCTTGTTTAAATAGTTTCTGAAACTTGCTATTCTTTTCTTTTTGTTTTTCTTTCCAGACATTGCGAGATTGGCTCAAAATGTGAAAGTGAGGCAAAGGTTAGCCTCAAGTTTTTTGTTTTTTGATAAATAAATTTGACCGCTATGCTAGCTATATTCTTTCGTGCCGATTTACTCATGCAGACATTACTCATTAAATTATTAATATATCAATAAGCTGCTGTCAGCAGTATAGATATGTTCACATTTTCTTTTTAATCTATATACCACGTTGCGTTAGCGGGTTCTCATTGCATTGGTTGCTATTTCAGGGTCGTAGCAACTGCTGTAACATATATGAGACGTGTTTATACAAAGTACTTTTTTTCACTCAGATACTTTACCTGATATACAAATTCATTGGTTTATGCACATTTGTGTTTTTTATTGTTCTTTACAATTTCAATTTATGATCTTTAGGAGAAGTATGACTGAATATGACCCACGTCTATTGGCCCCGTCGTGTTTGTACCTGGCAGCAAAATCAGAAGAAAGCACAGTGCAAGCAAGACTTCTTGTATTCTACATTAAGAAAATATGTAATAGTTTATCTTAAACTTAAACAATATTTTCTCAATTAAATTATTATATTTGGGAATTGCATCTTTGTTTTCAGATCCAGATGAAAGGTACAGATGTGAAATAAAAGAGATACTTGAGATGGAAATGAAAATTTTGGAAGCACTAAACTATTACCTTGTCGTGTTTCATCCTTATCGTTCACTGCCTCAGTAAGTATATTCACTCTAATTATTTGAATAAATTCTTCTCGGAAGCACTAAATCACCACCTTGTTGGATTGATCTCCAGCCTCTTTTTCGTCTTTTTTTAATCCCATTTTTGAAAATAGTTTAATGCATTAAATTTGCTTCCAAATGCTATATTTATTCTAATTTTTTGATTAAAATGATTTAAGAGGTTTTCTGCATATGAATACACCTGTTCGACAATTTTGATCCATTTGACCTGTTCCGTTTTTTTAGCTTGTTGATTCAATCGATTTTAGATCAAACATAACCCAAGTTGATCTATTCAAAATCAAATGGGTCAGAATTGCCACCTTGATGTTTAGTACATTTTGGCGAATATATTTACCACAATATCCGAGACTCACTATGATTTTTTTACTTAAACAAGGTTGCTTCAGGATGCTGGGATGAGTGATGCAATTCAATTGACTTGGTAAGAAGTTTTTCGTTAACTAGTTTGGATTTTTATAACTTGCTGTGTTGACCGTCTCTATTTAATATCGTTTCAAAAATGAATTTCAATATTGTTTCAAACCAGACTTTGTGCATAAAGTCTTATCAAAGCTTGATTTCGTTGTTTTTTTGTGAGTGCGATGTAATTATGTAAGTCTAATATTGATCTGTTCTATTAATTTTTTAGGGGAATTGTTAATGACACCTACAGGATGGATCTAATACTCATACATCCACCATATCTAATTGGATTAGCCTGCATTTATGTAGCTAGTGTGCTCAACGAAAAAGATAACACAGCTTGGTTCGAAGATCTGCGTGTCGACATGAATGTGGTACGTATATGTATCAAAATATTATTGATACTTTGCCACTTGGAGTACCATATATGATTAAAAGACATGGTATTTCAGTAATTATCAGGTTTTATTGAATAAATTGATTTGGAAGGTTTTATAGTTTATACACTAGACACCTGTGTGACCATTTTCTTTTAATCAATACCGTATATCTTTTGTAATTCTGCCAGTTTGACCCATTGTCCTGTTTAGACACATCAGTTAAAATTGTCACCTCTACATTTAATGTAACACTTGAACTAAAAATGGGTCGACGTGTGTTATAGTTTATCACCAACGGGTCAAACTGTCAAAGGGTTAAAAAATCATAAGAACTTGCCTAAAACATTAACATGTCAAAGGAGTTAAAAACGGGCTCAATTGGCTTAAGGGTTTTGAAAATGCTTACAACATCCTAAACCGATTTTACTCAACATGATTGTCATGATTTCAATTATTACCCATTATCCAACCCTCGCAATTGTCGTGCTTTTAATTAAATGAAGCATTAGGCTCATTTCTCATTAGCATGATAATGGGAAAGGAGATGGAACTCGTATTCCATGCATTAGTTAATTCCTCTGAAGCCCGAACACCTTTGTTTGCTTTGTGGGCCTGTTTTTTCCTAATTTGTGATATGTTTGATTGTTTGAATGACAGGTGAAGAACATAGCAATGGAAATACTAGATTTCTATGATAAGCAAAGAACGATAAGCGATGAGAGAGTGAATGCTGCCATGCACAAGCTCGGTCTAAGAAAATAGACTTCCTTTCATTGGTCACATACAAATTTTTAGATGTGACCTCCATTAAAATGGTTACCATGCCTACTTTTTTATGTTGGCCGAGTACTCGCAATAGTGTAGTTTCAATGTTGCAGAAATTGTTATCATGCACATTGATTAAAAAGCAAAAATACCTCATTTCACACCTATTGATTATATGGATATGTTTGATTTGGAATCATTCAGAAGAATCAGGAACAAAATGCGACTCGCTACCATGGCAGATTAAATGAGTTTGAATAGCTGACTGTCTTTTGAGAGTCACTACGCAATAATTAATCATAGATTAAATTATCAGTTATTATAGATTCTGGTATAGAAAATAGTGTTTGAATGTGGTTTTATTGCTTAGGTTCTTATTTTGATGATCAGTTTTTTTAATTGTTTGCAAAACTCTCGTTTTTGAGAAATTATTCTCAACCAAAAGGTGAAAAAGAGAAATGATTTCTTTTGTAGAATGGGGCAAAAGTCTCTTGGACTAGGTTAAAATTCAAAACCATGTTAAAGCAATAGATTGCAGGATTTTTTTTTTAAAGCCGTTAGCTTTTTGTTACAAAAAGTTTATAATTTCCTCTAAAATAAGTAGCTTCGTTTCGATACATTAACTTTAAGTTTTTATTTCAAACAAATAACTCTTAAATAAAAAGCTGATTCATGAAGTATTTTAATCATTTTAGAGCTGTTAAAATTTTAAATTACTGATATACACTCCACATATTTGTTTAGAATTAAATATATGTCCTTTTATGTCATTTCACATTTTATAATTATATTTAACAGCTAACTTATCAAACATTTTTATTAATTTTATATATACCCAAACATTCATTAAAAATATTTTACATCATGTATTTCATACTTGTATTTTGGGTATATATGAAATTAATCATGAATATAGGGTGATATATGAAACTAATTTAAAAAATAAAAAATAAAAAATAATTTGTAGCCCATGTTAATAGTTTTGCAGTTTACAACTTACAACTTATAGTTTACAGCTTATAACTAATTAAACAAAATAGATAAACCTCAATAGAATGAGACGTGTTAAACAGAGTGGCTTCGACAAGGAATTAATCGAGTGGCTTCGACATATCCCATCCCTGTGAATTCACGGATTAAATTTGTTTCTAAATCATCATTTTTACTTTAGGGATATGATAAACTTTGTACGATTAGAATTTTATGCCTTTTCCCAATTACAATCAGAAGACATGCAGTAAAAATATTGTCAAAGCCTTTATAAATTACCTACCCAAAACATTATAAATAAGAAGACAAATCTTTTGAATATCAATAGAAAATCTATTGGAAATCTATTGATGTGCCAAAAACAATTTAGTTATCCAATATCTTGCAAACACGAAAATGTCTGATAGTCAAAAGAATTACTATCAACTACATATGTGCGATCATTTAAATATTTTTAAATGCTTATAGGAAACTTAATGAGGTGACAAAATTATTTATAAATCAAATATTTAATATGTTGAAAACTTGTAATTGTTCAAAATTTTAATATGAAATCTACTGTGTGCCAACAAATATTCAAAATGTTATTTATGTTAAAGTATCTTGTAAAGTAATGTAGAAATCTTCTTATATGTTTACAAGATTTATAAACCAAAAATGCTACTATCTTCTTCATATTTTTCAACCTTTTTAATGAACACCACAAAGAGGGGGAGAAAAAAAGTAATAAAATAAAATAAAATAAATTAAAATAAAACACACAAAACTACATACCCTTTGGCTTTTACTTTGGTAATTGTACTAATTAAGTACTTATATCTACAAATGTCTTTTAGCAACATGCTTACTCAATTAACAAGATAATATTTTTGAACAAGATTAAGGCCTAAGTCTTTATAATTACTTATGCAACACATTATAATAACAAGACAAAGTCTTTTGAATATCAATAGAAAATCTATTGGAAATCTATTGATGTGTCAAAAACGATTTATTTATTCAACATCATGTAAAAGCGAAATTAAAAATGTCCGATAGTCAAAAAAAAAAAAATCTACATATGCGCGATCTTTTAACATGAACAAATTATTTTTAAATGCTTACATTAAACTTATTGAGGTGTCAAACCTATTTATAAATCACATAGTAATATCTTCTGAATAACAAATTAAATGTTCAAAATTTTACTATGATATATACTGTGTGCGAACAAATATTCAAAACTTTATTTACGTGAAAGTATCTTGTAAAGTAATGTAGAAATCTTCTGATATGTTTACAAGATTTATAAACCAGAAATGCTCTTATATTGTTTTCAATTTTTCATCCTTTTAATGAACACCAACATGAATTATACCTAAAATTCATACATGTAAATTTCTATTTAATGAACTAGTACTTGACTTTTTTATTCGCTCAAAAATGTGCCTTCGAGGCACATTTTAGGAAATCTTTTTTTTATAATAACAAGGATTTTCTAAAAAGTGTTATGGTGTATATGTTAAAGAGAAATAACATATTTTAATTGGCTTATAAAATGCTAGTTGACATTATTAATTTTTCAAATTGATTTTGTGTATTAAGTTTAACATTGTTAGATACAAATAAACTTATCTAAAAAATATAATTATGTTAATTTAAAACAAGATATATGTGCACGCGCGTTACTGCGTGTGCAAAATCTTTTATTTTTTTTTATCTATGACGAAGTTTTAACAATCATATGAGTTATTTTATTTTATTTTTTTATTTTTTTTTTAAGTGTGTTAATAATAATAATAATAATAATAATAATAATAATGAAAATGATGTAAAATGATAGAAACATGAAGGTTATTGGGTTTAGAGGTAAGTTTGTTATAATAGTAAATTTAAGAAACTGTAAGTCTATGGGCTAGTATGATAATTTAGAAAAGTTAACGGAGTATTTTTTTTTTAATTCAAAAACGGATAAAACGTATAAGAAACAGATAAAAACGATAAAAAAAATTAATTGTAAAGAAAAAGCAAAAAGGGGATAAAACAGACAAAACGGATAAAACTAGACAAAACTGGATAAA
>LBNU01031594.1:136262-177923 GCA_014162995.1 Artemisia annua | reverse complement strand
TTTTTTATTTGTAGGTAAGTTTGGGTATAAGTTTGTTTTGTAAATGGCAAATGAATTTTAAGGTTTTGTTTAGATAAAAAATTAGTTTGTTGGTGGTTTTTAGTTAGCTTGCTTATTAATTCATATTGTAATTGTGAAAATTGCTATTTTTGGTTGGCATCTCTTGTGTATGTTAGATGTGTTCTGATGTTTTTGGCTCTTTAGTTTGTTTAAAGGTAGCATAATCTTACTCGGTTAAATCATGTGATACTTTTTTTTTCTTTGTTGATGTTTATGAAGATAATAAAGGCCGGGGTGTTTGCGTTGGCATATTATTGTACAAAATGCATTACAAGTTTTATATGCCCATTGATATTTGCGCAAACACACGAACAACTATTATCTTGAAAACACATAAATGTTTCTGGAAATTTGTTTGTTAACATTGTATAAGCTAACAATACATGTTAAATTTTCACGAAAACAATTGCAATTAAATAAGTTTAGATAATAACTAGGGATGAGCATTTCGAACCGAATCCTGAAACCGAACCGGAACCGTACCGGTACCATACCGAAACGGTACCGATTCCCGATATATGTTACGGTGCCGGTACTACGAAATAATGAGGAAAAAAATCGGGACCACTAATTCGGTACGGGACCCGTACCACTAATTTATGCTCGGAAAAAAATCGGTACCACTAATTCGGTACGAGATCGGTACGGGACCGGTACCGTGCTCATCCCTAATAATAACACCAAAAAGTTAAAGACTTTTAACGCCAACTGTGAATTTATCGGCACATAAAATTTGACTATAACCCAATGCCACAAATGGTAAAATTGTCTCTGAAAATTATGTCATCATCACTTTACACGAGTAGTCTATTATTACATATCAATCGATAAATTTGACTTAAAACATTCGGGAAAAAAAAAACACCTACATACAAATGGATCCTACTAGATTTTGTTGAAAACTATACTTAATCGCCGTTATGCAACCATGCCATCAGTAAAATGATTCTACGGGAAGAATTCATGATGCTACTAATACGATTTGTCGAAAGAAAACATCCATCGCTTAAACTTTTTCAAAAACCAGACACCGCTGCCGCTAGGAACCGCTGCTATGCGCGGGTACTCGTCTAGTAATAATAAAAAGGAAAATCAGGTTATGATACGGGAAGAAGCTTCAAGAATATCATCTAACATATGTGGCTCAAAAAAACCCAATTCATGTACTCCCTCCATCCCAAAATATAAGCCACTTTGATACTTTTTGTTGTCCCAAAATTAATGTGCAATTTCAATTTTCACCAATCAAAATGTTTCTAAGTGGGAGTAAATGAACTTTTATTGGTTAATATTATAAGGGACCCACTTTTCTTAAACTTTATGAAATATGAAAGTGGACTTATAATTTAATACGGAGGGAGTATATTCTAACAGACACAACACCTTTTGGATAAAAATAACCCAGTTCCTGTGTGTTCTACTGTTCATCCCCTCACAGGCAACTGTAGCAACTTCGGATCGGGTTACTATCGGCCGGTGTTTGTGTTCTTCGGATCACCGCCCGACCGGAAAAGTTATGATAGACGTTTGTGAGAGAATGAGCAACAGTAGCGGTCGGGTACCAAACAAACATTTTAGGGTATGGGTTGGGCCAAACATTTTAAGCGTTGGGGGGCTTAAGAGGCCGCTTATTGTAATGTATATATAATGAGTGATGTTAGACCAATGGTAATAAGACATTGAAGACGCGTCTATGAGCCTATTATCGCGCGTCTTTGTTGTTACATATGCCCACACAAAACGTGTCTTGGAGGAAAAAAAATGAAGGACTCAGTCGTTCTCAAAAACGAGTCGTAAAGGAGTCATGTGTGAGCTAAAGGTGAGTTGTGTGAGTTGTTTAATTTGTTTATGTAGGATATATTTTTGTATAAGTGGGGTATATTTGGGTGATGAAGTGGTTTGTTTTATTATACTAGGTTTGTTGTGAAATTGGTTGTGAAGAAAGAAAATGACGTGACGTTGAGATGAAATTGATTGTGGTTACTCCTTATTACCACTAGCCTTATATCTTTTTAAAATTTCTTTCTAGTTTAACTTTTTAACCACAAAAACATTAAGGGTGTGTTTGTTTTTACAAAAAAAGTTTGACTGCCTCTGACGTCTTACCAGTCAGACGCGGTCAGACGTCGGACTTGTTTGTTTTTCCCTTCTTGGTCAGACGCGATAAGAGCTAGTTAGATCTTATTGAGAAAGAGGTGCATGGGTTATCTTACTGCCTCTTACTCTTGCTTCCTCCTTCATCATTTGTGGGTTTTTTGATATTATTTGTGGGTATGGTTTTTGTCGAGAAAAGTTGCAGGTTTCTTATGAAGATGAAGATGGTGAGGAAAAGGAGTATATGAAAGAAAACACGTGATCTGATGTGACTAGTTGGACTTTATTGGTTTTTAATTATATATATATATATATATATATATATATATATATATATATATATATATATATATATATATATATATNCAGGACCGTCTCATGAATTTGAGTGGTCCCGTGCCATCACCACAAAGAGGCCTTTAAATACACACACAAAATATACATGTATAAGCGGTGCATGAACTGATCAAACTCAATCCTCACGTTGTGTACATATATAATAGTTGTGCATGAAATTTTGTAGCCATCGTCAAACGGTGGCCTTGTGCAACGGCACCGCTTGCACTCCTCTACAAACGGCCCTAATGTTCGTATCATCTGGTTCACTGCTTTCTTACTGCTTCACGTGCGTTTCTCAATCCAGGGGAATTTGGCAGTCCCAAGCACGGAATCATTTAGCAGTCCGAGATAGTATTGTTTCTCTAACCTGGGGACTTTTTAGTTTTTTTGTTGTATTTATAAATAGATTGGCAGTTCGAAAAAGGTTAGGACTGTCAACCCAATTCAACCTGTTCATCACCTAATTCTGCTGTATCAACTAATTTATAAACCTCTCGCATTTAGCATTAATCCCGTTTAATTTCATATAAAAGTTTTGTTTCACGTCAAAAGTTTCTGTTCTCTTTCTCAGTAGGCACCAAAAAACACGACAAATGAAACACTAAAAACAACACAAAGTGCTACTTGATTATAGAAAAACCACTAGAAGCATCACAACAAAGTCGGGGGATAAACAAACAGACTAACAATTATAGATTAGTTTCATTACCATCATGCTAACAGATTGTCACAAGCTAACCATTTTCAAAGGCAAAAAAGGATACTGAAAACTCGTTACAATCATTGTACAATCACTCACTTTGACATATATTAACGACATTGTTTTGTTGCGTTTAAGAATTACATATCAGCTTCCAAAGAAAATATGATCGACGCGGTTAGAAACAGGTTGCTGAATTAGTCAAGCGATTCCAAAACATCTTTGAAATTGCGCTTTTTAAGCTAGTTTTGGAAGCAAACAGATAATGAAACCAAACGTTTAGCAAGAGTTATATTTCACAAAGACAAGATCAGTGAAATTCATAAAACCTTGTTGGAACTACTTCTTGTGCATTCGGGACTCAGGGGTGTTCTGTCGCAAAGGGGATAGTGGCTTCCTTGGTGAACCAGATTCAATAAAGTCGATCTTCTTCTCGATCGGACTGCAATCTCTTGGACCAGATTTCCGCTTGTTACTCTGCATAAGAAACATATGGTATCCTTTAGATCAAATTATCCTTAAACTTATAAAAATGTTTATATAAAGTTTGATTTTCCCTGAAAAGAATGGCTTCTAATGTTGTTCAAACACAACACGAATTTAGTAATTCTATAGTATTTTTTACCTTCAAGGATGCACTGTTATGCTTTCCCCCAGAGTCGTTTAGGTGTCTTTCTTTATGGAGTAACTTCATCAATCTCCTATTCTCCTTCTCCAATAGACTGTTTTCTTCATCCAAGACTTTAACCTCTTCTTCAGCTGTCGTGAGATTATTCCTTAAATGGTCCTTTTCTTTCTGCAGGGTCTTCACCTCGGAAGCTAGTGCTAAAACTTTTTGTGTGGAAGGCTTCAAGCTACATTTACACATTTAATAAATAGAAATTTAGTAAACTTGGTAACTTGCTAAAAAGTACATCGACTAGAGTCAAGGAATTAAAGATAGTTTAACGCAAACCTTTCAAACATCTCCAGCATCTTTTGGCACACTTCTACTCCACTATTTGCCTCTAAGAAGGAACGTGCTGTTGACATAACATCATCTTTGCTGATCAAGGTTGATATCAGTGTATCAACAAGGCAATGTTCCGCAGATGCAGTTTTTGTCATCTCGCCAACCTGTAATCAAGTAAAACAAGGATGCACATAGTTATCAGTATTTGTAGAATACATGCATTCTGAGGTTCAAGAGCAGAATATATAATATCATAGCAAACAAATGCTCCAAGAAAACAAGTGAAAGGCAATTTGTACGTGTGTTCATGGTTCAAACATGGATAGATGTTCTTATTCAAGCCAGCTCTTCCTAAGGCACCTTAGAAATATGAAAACGAAACAATACATGAGGTCACAGTTATGGGGTGTTTGGGTAAGCTTATTTGGTTATCAAAACACAATAAGATCAATAAAAGTGTTCGGAGCTTTTTTAGAAAAATAAACAAATAAGCTTAAGCTATTTGCAAGGAAAACAAACAAATAAGCTTAAGCTACAATTTTGGAGCTTTTTGAGGATGCAGAAACTTTAAACATAACTTACCCAAACACCCCCTTGTTACTACATCTACAAAATATGCTTTATGATTCAAGTAAACTGTGTCAACCATGAATACTTCCAAAAGTTTGTTATCAGTTGTTTATGTTTGTCTTTTGATACACATATACTTTGTTATATTACCTGATGGTATGCATATGAACTTTTTTGGTTTAATTCAGTGTCATCAAAACACTCATATCAGCATCTCCCATATGTATAAGACGAACTTATCAGGTCTTATTAGCTAAAGAACAAGCAAAATTCGTAATCATTTATCAAGAAGACGCTACATATCCATATTTAAGACATCCCAAACGATACTAAGCAATAAAATGAACAAAGAATGTATCAAGGTAGGATTGCCTAGTCACTGGTAATAACAAAACGCGCTCATGTTCTAACTATAGAGACAATTGGTCCAATATCTTAGATAATGCCCCCCTCCAATCTATGTCCCAGGCCGTTGTTAATTTAGTTATGTGGCAAAGAAATTTATGCTTTATAACAACGCTAAATGCAAGCATTTGTTCATCATGACAACTTTAAACAATATGAGTGTATAATACTCGTATGAAATAATTAATTTACCTGTTGCCCCTCCGCTTGATTCTTATAGCTCTGCAATTCTTCGGACAATTTACTCAACTCCTCCTCCAGTTCACGAACTTGTGACTCTGCCTCCTGAGCCCTGTGATCCGCCTCGTTCCCAAAGTCCATCAAAGCTTCTCGATCACAGTCATACATAGAACACTCCTTCTCCCACTTCTTACACTGATTTAACAAATTAGCACACTCCAGAGCTAATTTCTGATTCTCCTCCACAAACTTCTTCACAGCTTGTGCATTCATAGTCGATTCAGCCTACATATGATTCAATCGGAAGAAAACATAACATTAATAACAACAAAATTCACAATTGTAGATCACAAAAAAAAATTAACGAATGGAGTTACTCATAAGTCACAAATTTAAAACCAGATGTTAAAGGCAAAAAAAGGCGAGGGCCGATGTGAAGTAAGCTGATAAAAGTTTTCATATATTGTGTATATGACACAGTTTATTATAGCCTAAACCATCTTCAAAGTGGCGTAGTGGTAAGGTGGCCCCAAGGTCTCACAAGAGACAGAGACCTAGGTTCAAACCTCGTTGGATAAACATCATGGCATAGCTAGGAAAAAGTCTGGAAACGGCCACGCAATACCTGTTAGGCCGCGTACATCATAGCCAAAAAAAGGTTCGACTTTTCCCGGGTAGCCTAAACACGAATCCCTCTACATTTACCCGTTTCATAGATTTGTAATCTATAATCCTAATCTTCTAAATGATACTCTTCTTACAAAGTAAGTACCTATTTTAAGAGAAAACAATTATCTTTTTGTGGCAACAAAGGTTGTTTACATTCAACGTGGTCTCAAAATGCTAATCTTACATCACGTGATTATCTAAAGACGTAGCCATCTAACTTAAGGGGCACTTTTATCTATCAATTAAATGAACATTTTTGAGGGTCGCAATAAAATCGCTGGTCTGACGGACCAGTCGACCAAGGCATTAGCCTTTGACTACACTTTACCAACATTTTTCTACTTCTAGCATATGTTAAAAATTGGATGTTACTAAAATTTATCAGCATAAAGCATTCCTAAACAAATTTTCATTATTAATGTAAACCAGAATGTAATTTCGCTTACAGATATCACATCCTCAAAATCCCGATACTTTCTTATAACAAGTCAAGCCTCCTTTGTCTCAAAAAGACTTCTAGTCCCTAAACTTAATAATCACAAATAGCGTAAAAACATCAATTTTCCTACTTCTAGTATATGCTACAAAAGCTTTTTCCCACCGCAGACATCTAGTTGACCGGTCAAGAGCTTTAAGAAAATAGGTCATGGGTTCAATCCCAACTCCTAACTGATGGTCAGGTGCTCGTTCCCTAGGGCTAGGTCCTTGGGGAAGGGTCAGTCGGCAGTTACCCAAAAGGGGTGCAGTGGTGCACAACCGAAGATCAAAACATAATTTTTCGCTTAAAACTAAGAAAATTAGGAGCATATTCTACCTGACTACACTTTCTAAGGGTGTTTGGGTGCGTGTTATTATTCCAATTTCCAAATTCTAAATCACACTTCTAATCCCTAAACTTAACAATCACAAATAGCGTAAAAAGAGCAATTCCCAACTTCTAGTTAGTATACGCTACAAAAACAAAAATACCAAAAATTCAATTTCGCCAACAAATCAATAATCCTTTTCAAAATCCCATTATCGTTAACAAACTGGTACCAAAACGAGCATGCACCATAACAAACTTAAAACTATGAAAACCCAAAAACCACGAACCCTAACACACGCAGTTATTCAAACTAAACATTCAAACCCTAATCATACAATTCCTAATCCCTAAAATAATCACAAATAGCGTAAAAACAACAATTCCCAACATTCTAGTATAATACGATAAATTCAATTTCGCCAAAAAATCAATCCTTTTCAAAATCCCAATATCGTTAACAAACAGTAACGCCTCTTAAACCACTTCTACTCCCCAAAACTAATACGTGCGATTATTGCAACTAAACATTAACAACCTAGTATCATCGAGTAACGTAAGCATCATACGCGCTAACAAACTTAAAAACTATGAAAACCCAAAAACCACGAACCCTAACGCTGTTATTAAAAACAGTTCCCAACACGCGCAATCATTCCAACTAAACAACCAAACCCTAATCATACAATTCCTAACAACCTAGTATTATCTAATTATCGCGCTAAAACAAACTTTAAAAAAAACCCTTAAATAAAGCGAAAAAAAACACGAACCCTAACGCGATCAATTAAATCATCTTTCTCCCTCAACTTGTCCTACTTCTAATATACGCTACTAATTCACATACACCAAAAACTCAATTTTTTCGCTAACAAATCAATCCTTTTCAAAATCCCATTATCGTTAACAAACAGTAACGCCTCTTAACACAATTCAACTACCTGAAAACTAGTAAACCTGATCCGGGCCAATTATTTCAACCTAGTACTATCACCGTGTACCAAAACGAGCATACGCTATAACAAACTTAAAACTACGAAAACCCAAAAACCACGACCCCTAACACGCGCAATTATTCCTAACAACCTTAAAAAACCCTTAAAGAAAGCGAAAAGAACACGAACCCTAACGCGATCAATTAACTCATCTTTCTCCCTCAACTTATCCTGCAAATACAAATACTGATCACGTATGCGCCTCTCGCCCTCCTCGGAAGCCCTCAGTTTCATCTCGAGAGTCCGCGTCGAAACGGGTAAACCGACCGAGTAATCAATCGATTCACGGATGTAATCGTCGGTTTCTTTCGACAGATCCATTATATAATAATTGGTTCAATTGAAAGAATTGATGGATTGTTTTATAAAAACACACAGTAATTACACACACTAAAAAGGGGGGATTGGTTGTCTGAATGTGAAGATTAGGGTTTGGTTTTGGTATTTGAATTTGGGGAGAGCCGTTATAGAAAGTGTTTGTGTGTGGGCCGTGGGGCTGGGGCGGTGTTTTAGAGTTTTTTTGAAATTTATAATACTTTATTAGCCATGGCGGCAGGTCCGATTAAGCCTATCTGGGTCGGGTTACTCGGGTCAATAGTTTTGTTTGGATTATTTGGGTCAACACGAGTAATCTGAATACTAAATAGGGTCGGGTATCGGGTTGGAAAAATTGGCTAACTCGGGTTCGGGTCTGATCGATTAACCCTTTATTGTTATTATTTTTTTAAATTATGTATTTAAACACGTACAAATAGACGATTTTATTATCATTTTACTCATATTCAGGTTAACCTGAACCCGAATGAACCCGACCCGATGGACACGACTCGAATTGACCCGCACTCGACAAAACACGTACACATCGAGAAAAGCCGATAACTAGGACTAAACCAACCTCCCTACAAACAAAATACTTTTCAGTCTGATATTTAGATGATTAGCCTCTACCGAATTAAGAACTATATTATGCCATACTGTCCAAATAACATAAAACAAGACCCAGACAAACCTCGACACAAGTTTCTTTCATGCTCATAGTTCATCTAAAAGTGGAAAATTTGTTTTTGCAAGTTTCAAGTAACAAAAGGGTTAGACCATAAATCACATTTCCAACCCACAGAAGGGAGTAAAGTTATCAGCTATGATACAACACAACGTACGCCTCGGCGGGATTGGGTTTGTTGTTGTTGTTGTTGTTGTATACAACACAACGTACAAAGTTGATCACATAAACAACATTTTATGCCTTTCGCTACCCAAAGCATCTCTAAATTTTGTATCTACTTTTTTGCCACTTTGACGTGAGTGAAAGGCATTTAGATTGAGACAATTGTCAATATGATTCCAAAAGATCACTATCATCATCTAGCTTATCCGATGAGTCTGTGTTGATTGTTTCTGGGAAGAACTCGTCATAGAAAGTGTTTGGGGAGAGCTAGGGTTTGGTTTTGGTTTTTGAATTTGGGGAGAGCCGTTATAGAAAGTGTTTGTGTGTGGGCCGTAGGGGTTGGGGCGGTGTTTTAGAGTTTTTTCAAATTTATAATAGTTTATTAGGCTACGTGTAATGGTTAGCATAACACGATCGATGACACCACTGCTACAACAGTTTTTTTTCTTTTTAAATAACAATTTCATGACTAACCTAGTGTAATAAGGATACTGAGGACATCATTTAAACAAACCCCACTTTTACAAATTAAATCACTAAGCTCTTCAACGACTCGGACTTAAATCGACTGAGTTCTTCAGTTAATGCCTCCAAGATGCGTGAACACGGGGTCATCGTAAAGGCAAGAACGCATCCTATCTTTGCCGGGCGGGATGAGGATCGACTTCATGACCGATGCAATACGGATGGTCTTATTGGTCCTTTATATTTTATAATTGATTCTGTTTTTTTGTTAATTTTGGACTTTTGGGGTAAGAAAAGCAGTTTTGTATAGATAAGTAAGAGGTGTTTTTTCGTTTGCTTTTTCTCAATGAAACTAGAGTTCCGAGGTAGGTGCTCAAATGAAAAGCGGGATTTTACCTAAAAAATATCGAAAGTAACCTCTTACTGATACGTGTCCTCCCTTCTATTTCACCCAATTGCATTTTCGTAATTACAATGTCCAACTTTTTTATCCTCTTCCTTTCCATTTTTCATTCCATCCTTTCTATTTTTTTTCAATTCTCTCTCTTTCAGTTGATATCGTAGTAACTAATTTTTACGATGATAACCGTTCGATTCATTCATTTATTCAATTTCACGTTTTTCAATTCGGTTTCTTTTTATTTATTTGTTTTTCGGTTTCGGTTTCCTTTTTTTTGAACTTTTTTTGTTTTTTTTGTGAGAAATTTTTGTGTTTTTCGAAAAAGACAAAACCGTCAGAGCAAAAAAAAATAATAAATAAATTTAAAAAAAAAAGAAAAAAAACAATGGTCGAACAAAATGTCACATGAACAAAAAACATATCCGCTTTACACTTGTCAAAAATATGACGGAGTCGCATAATATAGCGAACTCACAAGACTAAATTGAAAAGCAAAAAAGTAATGTCTACTTTGTGGGACACCTAAAATTTTATTGGCTTATTTCTAGAGTTGATTCATTTATTAGTTGGTAGTTTTTCGTTTATGAAAATACGTTTATTGTTCGCTAAAAAGTTGAAGCTGACAAGAAAACATATATAACATGTATATTTGTATAAGTAGAATTGAAAGTAATGCATATCAACAACTTCCGCTGTAGCACAACTCATTAAATCAAAGGAATGATTCGGCTCCTGTAACCGGGAGTCCCAGGTTCAAGTCCTGGCAGCGGATATGTTTTTTCAAGTTTTACTTTTTTTTGTTACACATGTTTTCACATACTGTTATATTATTATTTTTAATTTGAAAGTTTTACTTTTTTTGTTACACATCCCAGGTTCAAGTCCTTTGATTTTGAATTTTTGGGTATGAAAAGTTGTTTTATATAGATAAGTAAGAAGCTGTTTTTTCACTTGCTTTTTCTCAATGTAGTGCTAACTATAGTTGCGATATAAGCGTTCAAATGAAAAGCGAGATTTCACCAAAAAAGTGTCAAAAGTAACCTCTTATTGACATGTATCCTCCCTTCTATTTCAGTTTCGTTTTATTTATTTGTTTTTCAGTTTCGGTTTCCTTTTTTTGATTTTTTTTTTTTTTTTTTTTTGTTTTTTTAGAAATTTTTGTCTTTTTTGAAAAAGACAAAATGATAGCAAAGAAACTATGGTCGTACAAAATGTCACTTAAGTCAAATAAAAAACATTTATCTATCCACTTGACACTTATCAAAAGTATGATGAAGTCGCATAATTTAGCGGCGCACAAGACTAACTTTGAAAAGCAAAAAGTAATGCCTATTTTGTCGGATGCTATTGACTGACCATAGATGCGAACCGATCGACCGCTACCCTAAGAGAAGATAAGTAGTTGATACCAACACTTTATTGGCTTATTTTTGGAATTCATTCATTTATTAGTTGGTAGTTTTTCTTACGAGATGTTTGTGAAAATACTTGTTTATTGTTCGCTAAAAAGTTTAAGCTGACAAGAAAAACATATAACATGTGTATTTATATAAGTAGAATTAAAAGTAATAGATATCAACAACTTCCGCTGTAGCACAACTCATTAAATCAAATGAAATGATTCGGCTCCTGTAACCGGGAGTCCCAGGTTCGAGTCCTGGCAGCGGATATGTTTTTTTTTAAGTTCTACTTTTTTTGTTGCACATGTTTTCCCATGTACTTTTTCATTTACTAGCCAAGTTGTTTTGGTTTAACAACATTGAACAAAAACATATACTATAACATGTGTATTATAACAAGTGAGATTACTATTCGTCGAAGAGCACCATAATCTTTCAACTTTTAGTCGTGTTGCAAACATAAAATTGTGTTCAACAAGATTAGGAGAGTTTACATGGAGTTACATCTAGATTCAACAGAAAGACAGCAACAAAAATCTCTTTTTAAGGAAAAAAACCATACGAAAACTACACTATCAAGCGAGGTCACACAACATCTAAGCCACTCCGCAATTGTATCAAAAGGAAATGAACAACAAGCACATCTATCCATTTGCATATGCATAGTAATCGACTTGAACCACCAGCATATCTATCCATTTGCCAATTATCAAAATCTTAGAAGTACATGCAATCAAACCATTTGTAATAGCAAAACACACATCGAAAAAACCGATAACTAGGACTAAAACAACCTCCCTACAAACCAAATTGATGCTACCGAGATATACAGGTTGAATGTGGAGCGGGATTCTTCTTCGAGTTACAACCTGTTACCTGAGATCATTCAAAACAAGAGAAAGCTTATCGTTAGCACTACCCCGAGGATTAACCCCGGGAGCAGGCTCCAGTCTCAAATAAAATCACTTACTGATGGGTTCAAGACTCATCAAAGGAAAAGACCAAAAGGTACGGCCGGACTTTGTGATGATTTTTTTTGACATATACAAGAGTTGGGAATTCAATTATATTAAAAGTTGTTTATTTACTACAATCTGTCTTTATAAGATCACATAATTATATTTACACTATATAAAAACTATAAATGACTTTTTTGAAAATTTTAAGACTTACAAGAGATTAAGCATTGTTTACAACACTTTAACACATCAAATTTTCAAATTACAAAGTAAGCATATTATATAAAAAATAAAGTTATCAAACAACATTAATGCTATTAAAAACACTCATTCACAAAAAAAATTACAACTATTTAAGCACAATGCACACTAGCTGCAACTAATTTTTAGATTTACAACAAAATAAGCATAGTGTACAACAAAATAAGCATACTGTTATTTTCAGACTTACAACATTAATGATATTAAAGTGGTCAATGTTATTAATGACTATAATGACTACTACTTAAAAGAAAAGAAAGATAATGGACAATACTAAAATGCACATAATTTTAAGACGTACAAGACAAGAAGCATAGTGTACAACAATACACCACATTAATGCTATTTAATATAGTCAATTATTTAACTGATCAATAAATACAGTTATTAAAACACCTCTTACATAAAAAATAAAAATTATCAAGCATATTGTATAACCAAATTACACAATTCTCGAATTAAATTTCACTAATACAAATAATAAAGAACATTATCCAAATATTTGATATACGTAAATTTANTCGTCCATTGGAACAACACAACCATCTGCTAGTTGAATGTATGAACTACGCGCTAGTACACTCTCAACCGCACCCTGAACAACCACCATTATCTTATTACTATTTCCCACAATCTTAAATTATAGATAACAATTTCAACTCATATGGGTCAAATGAGTCAAATACATTTTTGAGCTAAAAAAGGTTGAAAGTTGCCATAATCTACTTTTGATGCATGCAACTAATGAAATTGATTAAATCAAAGATTTAACAAAATTATGGCATACCTTGACAAGCAACCGATTTTGTCCAGTTGGCTCACGAACAATAACACTCATGGACTTACGAACACGGTCTAACTCCAGTGTCCCAACCCTCTTTGATCTTTTCGTCCACCATTCGCAGCACCCTACACTCCAATATTTAATTTAATAAGTATAATTAAACATCTACAAACATTAGTATAAGTAGTAAAATAGCATGTAAAAAAATTCCAACTTGCCTAATTTAACACTGTTGTTATCAATCAAATAGTTTGCCATAATCTGCGACTCGCGGATCTTGGTTCTGGCTTTAGCATCCGGAACCCCCATCTTTTCAACCAAAACCTTCAAAGCAGCTTCAGTAGGCAAACCCGTGACTCTAAATACACGGCCATCACTATATATCTCGGCATCATTACAAACAGCACAAATTTCCGCCACGTCTTGCAAATTAGCATCCATATTATAACAACTCCAATCAACAATACCACCATCTTTTGGGTCATAAGTTGTCCCTTCCACGTGAAATATCCTAGGAGCTGTCAGTTTCCCACCAAACGTGAAAACCTCTGTCACAGACATTTGGTTGGTTGTTAATGTACCTGTTTTATCCGAACAAATCACAGTCGTGCATCCTAATGTCTCCACACTAGCAAGTTTTCTCATGATANGGCATACCTTGACAAGCATCCGATTTTGTCCAGTTGGCTCACGAACAATAACACTCATGGACTTACGAACACGGTCTAACTCCAGTGTCCCAACCCTCTTTGATCTTTTCGTCCACCATTCGCAGCACCCTACACTCCAATATTAAATTTAATAAGTATAATTATACAACATCTACAAACATTAGTATAAGTAGTAAAAAGCATATAACATAATTTCCAACTTGCCTAATTTAACACTGTTGTTATCAATCAAATAGTTTGCCATAATCTGCGACTCGCGGATCTTGGTTCTGGCTTTAGCATCCGGAACCCCCATCTTTTCAACCAAAACCTTCAAAGCAGCTTCAGTAGGCAAACCCGTGACTCTAAATACACGGCCATCACTATATATCTCGGCATCATTACAAACAGCACATATTTCCGCCACATCTTGCAAATTAGCATCCATATTATAACAACTCCAATCAACAATACCACCATCTTTTGGGTCATAAGTTGTCCCTTCCACGTGAAATATCCTAGGAGCTGTCAGTTTCCCACCAAACGTGAAAACCTCTGTCACAGACATTTGGTTCGTTGTTAATGTGCCTGTTTTATCCGAACATATCACAGTCGTGCATCCTAATGTCTCCACACTAGCAAGTTTTCTCATGATCGCGTTCTTTTGAGCCATTTTTCTTGTACCAAGTGCTAAGCAAGTTGTAATAACTGCCGGAAGACCTTCAGGTATTGCAGCTACTGCAAGAGCAACGGCTATTTTGAAATAATATGTACACTTTTCAAACGAAAATTCTACATTTGTAGGCAATCCGTCCACCATTTCCCATTTTAGAAAATACTTGTAGTTAATAATCCACACAGCAATGCATACGACCCCGATAACAGTTGTCAAATTATGCCCAAATTCATCGAGTTTTTTCTTCAACGGGGTCTCGGATTCTTCCATAGATGCTTCGTGTATTTGCTTTTGTATTTCCCCTATCTCTGACCTCATTCCAGTGTTCACGACAATACATATACAACTTCCATTCACTATCGTGGTCCCACTAAAAACCATATTTTCTTTTGCTTGCAAATCACAGTCGGTTAACAACACAGGTTGGGTCCCTTTTAAGACAGGAAGAGATTCGCCCGTTAAAGAACTTTGTTCAACTCTTAAAGTTGACGTTTTTAAAACCGCGACTCTCATGTCCGCTGGAACTTTATCACCTACACGCAACTCCACAATATCCCCCGGTACAAGTTCTCTAGCAGGTAAGTCTGGAATCATATACCCGTCTCTTAAAGTCTTACACGACTCACATTGCATTTCCTTTAACGCTTCTAAAGCCTTTTCAGCGTTAGTTTCTTGCCAAACACCCACCATGGCGTTTAAAATTAGGATTAAAACAATCACAACAGGTTCAACGTAGGCTTCAAATCCAGATATGTTGGTTTCATTTCGTTCAAAGTATGCAAGAGTGAACGAAATGAAGGCAGCAACAAGAAGGATTTTAACAAGCATGTCATCGAATTGTTGGATGATGAGTAGCCATAATGGCTTTCCCTTTTCTTTTTTAAGCTCGTTGTAACCGTGAACTTCTTGTTGCTTCTCTACATCATATGAAGACAAACCTCTTTCGAGCTTGACATTATACGCTTTTAAGCATTGTTCCACAGACCATGACCAAGCAGGGAATGGTTTTTCGTCCATCATTTTCTTGCACTTGAATCTTGAATCGTTAATCTGAAGTTACAATTAGATTAAAATAAGTCCAACAAAATAATGAGAATCAGTTAATATGTAACAAAATGGGCGGCATGAGATCGTGTTTGGATGTGACTGTTTGAAATAGTGATAACAAGAAAAAAAATAAAGGGTATTTGGGATTTGCTTATTTAACTACTTATTTGCTAAACTGCTTCTTTTTTGGAAAAGTTGCTTATCTGCTCATTATTTTAGCACATACGAGTTCTGAGTGTCTAGCAAACTTATTTCAGAGTAGACAAGGACTTAAAAAATCTGCAGCTTAGTAAGTTTCTGTTTTTTGAGTAGATAAGCAGTTTAGAATAAGCTTTGTCCCCAAATAATCAGAATCAATTTCACTATGTGCTACTTGAAAACAAATAATCAGATATCACTTGCTTTACTCAAGTTCATCACACTAAAAAAAGTAAAGTAAAAAATTATACATATATGAAGTTAACTAAAATTCAGTAAAACAAACTGGAATTGCCTTTCCTGAGAACTAAAAAAAAAAAAAAAAAAAACACTAACTACACAAAATGTGTAACCAACATAGTATAAATTATGAAAACACACCAGATAATTTCTACATTTATAAGCCAAGTACTAAAAAGAAAGTGGAATTTAACATTTACCTTTGAAAGCACAAGATAATGGCTGTCTGTGAGTGAATGCAGTATACAAGAATGCTTAAATAATACTACTAGGGAGAATTAAGAAATTGTTGGGAACATTCTTCACTAGATTTTTCAAAAACCAAAAGTCAGTTGAAAATTTGTGACTGGAGTAAATTTTATCACTTTATCCATTTCAAAATAACAACTCTCTTGTCTTCTTGATAGGAGGTTAAAGTCTTCTCAAAATAATTCTTGCCCTCAATGATTCACTAATTGACAAGTTTGGTCCCTTTAGAATGGTGATATATCTTTTGTTCAAAGAAGTTTATTTTATTTTGTTTTGACACCTTAAGATAGTGAAATGAAAAATTATCTTCATCTTCGTTATCAATCTTTATGGTTATCTTCATCTTTTGAATATCGATATAAGGGCGGAGGTTGTGGAAGTACATTTGTCAAATGTACATCGCAATGTCACGTTAGCTTTATACATTTTTTTTGCTGTAAAAGTTTGCAACACATTTTTTCTTATTCTAAATTTTTCTTCGCTTTTTAATTGAATAGAAAAAATAAAACACACCCAAACATACACTTGTTGCAGGGAAATGATTTTAGTTTAGTTTGCCGCAAGGGAAAATAAATTAGGTAAGTTTGCCCCTTTTGACTTTTAATAGTCATATTTGCTGCTCACCCTCACACGGTCACACCCTCCTACCTAAGAAATGTCGTGTTCGTTTTATAAGTTTTTGCTAGATGTCAATTTTAAGTGATATACTAAACTTCTTTTTGTATGATGAGTTTTTAGTATTTAAGATATATGGCATGTTTGGAAAATGTGCTTTGTTTTGAAGATAAAGTGCTTTAATAAAATTCACTTCAGTATAAATAAATATTTCCTAAAAGCTTTATACATACATACATGAATAAACATAGTGAAATGAATTACTATACCCATCTTCGTTATCATCTTTATATCTATCTTTATTTTTTGAAAGAAGTATATGATCGGAGGGTGTGAAAGCCTCTTTCTCAGATTTGTTAGATGTCTAACTTAGTGTCATGTTAACTTTATACTCGTACTAGAGATGAAGTGTTCAATAAACTTAAGAGATACCGTTGCATTTATAATCTTGTAACAAGTGTTTGCTAAAAGCTTTATACAAACATACATGAATACACATTAACCATATTAGATATGTGATTATGGTTGACACTAGGTATACTTCTTTGAAAGCTTTTCTTGAACAACCACTTTTGAGTTGTTTACCTTTTTAAAACATTCTTATCTATGATCTATATACAAAATAAAATGAACTTATGGAAGCTAAATCTATGAATATACAAAGTTAAGAGAAGAAAGTGACTTTGTTAATCTTGAAAATCAAAATTAACAAGAAATGACTTATTTTGGATCAAAAGTGCCAAAAACTTCTTATTCAGCTACATTAAGAAGTTGGTCATTAATGTAAGGACTATACTTGTAGTTACGACTCGTGCTTACTAAATGCAGAACGTGGAGGGTGTAAATTTACGAGAAAGGCCCTAAAAAGGATTTAATTGTACGGTCATGGTCGTATCATTGACTTTAACAGTTTTTTTATTTTAAAAAATACTTTAAAGTAGTTTGTCACAATCTCTATTGTCCTATATCTTTCGCACCTCTCAATGTTACGATTTTTTTAATTTACATGAGGTGTTTAATGGATAGTTTGTATGGTCATCGATACCGTCATCTTCGCGTCAGCGCCGCATAATAATTCAACATGCCATTACTATAACCACATTTTAATTTTTATAGTCACCACTAAATAAAAAAACAAAAAATAAAGAGTATTAATTTTATAAAATCATACCTTATAATGTACTCCGCACACATTCACAAACAAAAAATAAAATAAAAATGGTGCAAACAACTACTGTATGCAAACATAAAAATAATATGAGGCCTCTTTTATGAATGATAAAGCGTGATGAGTAATGTGAAAGTGATGCCTCACAATTCACACCACAAAAGCCCGCCTTTAGCAATATGAAAGTACTTGCAAACAAGCCTTACTTACAAATTACGACTTTTCCTTTAGGTGCCACTAACGAATTCAATAAACTCGTTATTATAAAATACGAGTTGAAGGCCTACTAGTATTAAAATGGATGTTGTAACAGTTGTATGCACGTATTGTGACCATATCTTTTATATAGAAAGTGTGTGTGACTATGCATGTTTTATCGGTCATGGTCATAATCAATGTCGTGGGTTCCTTTTCCACAATATAGAAACATATATGTTCCAAATTTCCATAAAAATAAGAAATAACTTATAATAATGAAAGTGTTTTTGCCTTTTCCCTAAACCTAATTCCACGAAGTTTCTTGTTCACCTGCAACATGTAGTAATCAAGCTTTTTATTGTTTAATAAACAAAATGTATAGTTGAATATGAACTAAAACAACTTATTACTGCTGTGTGATGCTACCGAGATATACAGGTTGAATGTGGAGCGGGATTCTTCTTCGAGTTACAACCTGTTACCTGAGATCATTCAAAACAAGAGAAAGCTTATCGTTAGCACTACCCCGAGAATTAACCCCGGGAGCAGGCTCCGATGCTTAAGTCAGAGATAGTCATGGAGTATTGTATAGAATGTGTTTGTGTTTTGATTGTGTCCTTTGAATGACGATGAACATAATATGTGATTAAGTTGAACAAGTGGAAGTTGATGTATGTGTGGCTTCATGACTCTATGCATGAAACTCTCCATGCATACTTACCATATGGTGTGTCCATTGCAATATAAGAAGTAGTTTCCATCTTCTCCTTTAGTCCACATGCATGAATATATTGTTTATACTTTCTCAGCATCATACGTACATGTATTTGTAACATGTGTACTAACAACTACTTTACTAACCTTATTAAGCCCCTTAGTCCATATATGTTAAATATATCTGCAACATGTATGGACTCATATAATAATGGTTTTCCACTAAATAACTTTCCTTACGAAGACCGCATACTTATTTGTTCTTTATTTTGATGGTGTTGTGCCATTTTGTGCAATGATGTTTTGGTCTTTTGAGCAGTCGTACTGTTTTGCTTGATGAGCTTTCACATCGTGCCGCTTCTTGATATTTGTAGCTTTTTGACCCTTTAATGGTGGGATGTAGTCTTAGCTTAGATGTTTTCACTTTGCTATATATTAAACGTGTGTTAGCTATTTATTGCTTTTCATCTTTGCAACATGCATTTATATAGCTTTTCGTCCCTTTTGTGGCGGGATGATTTTGTAGTTCAGAATTGGAACTACATGTGGATTTCATTATCCCTTTAATGACGGGATTAATGTTATTGGAGCGGTCAACCCGCTCTGTGAGGGATAAAAGCTCACATTTTGTTTCTTAACAGACTTTACATCTTGTCTTTGGAGCGGTTTTGCAACTTTGGCATGATGAAGTGTTCTCTGCCCTTTGTTCATGACGTATGATCATGCATCTTGAACCTATATATAAGATAAACATTTTCTTTGCTATTTGTTTGTTAGAATCACATTTATTTTTTGAAATAAGACAATGTTGATCTAGCTAGTATTAAGAGTTATGTCACCTGTATATATAAAATAACATTGATGTTTATTGTAAAGATATATACAGAAAATTTAAGTAAGGTTAGTTACTACCATATCTCATCGTAGTCGGAAATAATTATTGATCTGGATCATTTTCCAAAAGTATTTGAGTTATTAATAAGAGCTCTTGAGACCGGCGCGTGGTTTTTTATATGTAATTCAACCCTTAGAATCACGAAGTCGATTTGCATTATTTGCTTCTTCAGCCCTTATGAAACTGTTAACATGTATGTACATGTCTTCTAGTGTCATAGGTGGTCGGGCAATTAAGTCCTTGAAAAGTCGGCCCGGACGAAGTCCGCTAATGAAAGCTCCTGTTATCATACCGTCAGAGCGATCGGTCATGTGTAGTGTTTCTTTACCGAATCGTGCCAAGTAATCTTTCAAGGACTCTTCTGGTCTTTGGTGAATTCCAAGTATTTCAGCTTGTGTCTTCTGGAATCGTCTTTGTTGTAAGAAGTTGGCTCTAAATTTATCACGTAGTTGGTGAAAACCGTCAATACTTTCAGGTGCAAGATTATCATACCAAAATCTTGCAGCACCACATAGTGTAATATGAAAGAAACGACACCATGCAGGTTCTGGGAATTTGTGTATATCCATGGTCCCCATGAACACCGTGAGGTGATCATCAGGGTCTGAAAGTCCATCATATGTTCTTAAATTTGTTGGTACTTTGAGCCCGTCAGGCATCTCATAATCACGAATTCGTTTGGTAAATGGAGATGCCACCAAGTCACGCATACTTTTTTCCGTTTCTTTAAACGTAAAAGGATCGTTGTAAAAGCTAGTGTCTCTTCCAGGTTTTTTGTTTCAAGACCCGATGAGGTTGTCGATCATCGAATACGTTTTCTTCAGTCTCTTTTTGTCCTTCGGTGGTGATGATTCTGCGATTCGTTTTTTGTGGTTGGTTGTCGGGTTCGTCGTATATTTGTTGGAGAGTGATTTCTTTTCTTTTCGTAGAGAAAGCAGAATACATGGCATTAATTTGATCGAAGTTTTGAACCACGAAATGCATTACGGAATCATTATGATCTACTTCAGGTTGAGAATGGGTTTGAATGGTAAGAATAGGATCATGAGGCCTGACAAGGTGTCCACCAGATTCAGGACCGCTGGATCCTTCGCCTGGCATATGGACTGGTGTTACGGGTTGATCCTTCCCGGCCATTTGACTAGCTAGAGGTTTAACGTGTCTTTATTATGACGGGTCCCACGGATGGCGCCAAAATGATGCTACCGAGATATACAGGTTGAATGTGGAGCGGGATTCTTCTTCGAGTTACAACCTGTTACCTGAGATCATTCAAAACAAGAGAAAGCTTATCGTTAGCACTACCCCGAGAATTAACCCCGGGAGCAGACTCCGATGCTTAAGTCAGAGATAGTCATGGAGTATTGTATAGAATGTGTTTGTGTTTTGATTGTGTCCTTTGAATGACGATGAACATAATATGTGATTAAGTTGAACAAGTGGAAGTTGATGTATGTGTGGCTTCATGACTCTATGCATGAAACTCTCCATGCATACTTACCATATGGTGTGTCCATTGCAATATAAGAAGTAGTTTCCATCTTCTCCTTTAGTCCACATGCATGAATATATTGTTTATACTTTCTCAGCATCATACGTACATGTATTTGTAACATGTGTACTAACAACTACTTTACTAACCTTATTACTGTGTATGCTATAAAGTTCTCTTTGTTTTATTGCTTAACATAATAAGTAACTTAATTAAAAAAAAATATATATAAAAAAAAAAAAAAAAAAAAAAAAATCTATGAGATCATGAGTAAAGTTGCAAAAATCGCGAATCTGTAGTCGTGCGATCGACCCCCTTGTAGCTTGTAATCGATTTAGGCGGGATTAATCGCTGATTAATCGGATTTGCATTTTTGGCGAGTTTTAGGTATTTTCGACGAGTTTTAGGTATTCCCANTGATGTATGTGTGGCTTCATGACTCTATGCATGAAACTCTCCATGCATACTTACCATATGGTGTGTCCATTGCAATATAAGAAGTAGTTTCCATCTTCTCCTTTAGTCCACATGCATGAATATATTGTTTATACTTTCTCAGCATCATACGTACATGTATTTGTAACATGTGTACTAACAACTACTTTACTAACCTTATTACAAATCTTTTTCGGTATGATATTTAGGTGATTAGCCTCTGCCGAATTAAGAATTACACCATGCCATACTCTCCAAATAACATAAAACAAGACCCATACAAACCTCAACGTAAGTTTCTTTCATGCTCATAGTTTATCCAAAAATGGAAAAATGTTTTTGCATGTTTCAAGTAAAAAAAGAGTTAGACCATAAATCACATTTCCAATCCACATAAAGGAGTAAAGTTGTCAGTTATGATACAACACCACACACAAAATTGATTACAGAAACAACATTTTATGCTTTTCGCTACCTAAAGCATCTCTAAATTTTGTATCTACTTTTTTGCCATTTCGACGTGCTTGAAAGGCATTTAGATTGAGACAATTGCCACTAAGATTCCAAAAGATCACTAGCATCATTTAGATTATCTGATGAGTCTGTGTTGATTGTTTCCGGATAGAACTCGTCATCAAGGTATCACTTCTGAAAGAGTTGTCATACACCACGAAAAAAATATAAAATCAATGTCAAAACATACCATTTCATTTGAACATATAACATGTTAACTAGAAGCTATTTCCAAACTAAATATCGGCTTTCTTGTAAGAAGAAAGCTCATTTTCGGTAGCAAAAACCTCACTAAACCATATGTTAGATGAAAAACCTCGTAAATCTTTATACTGAAACAAATTAGATTGATACTGCAATAATTTAACATTGAATATTTACTAAAACTCAATGAACAAAAGTTAAAAAATTGTTTATGGGTCTGATATATCTAGTTCAACGTGTACTTAAATTTTGCCCGCTATCGAATCTGCCCCACCCTCTCCTTTTTCCACCTCTATTCAGACAACATATTAGACCATGCCACTTTAATTTGAATAAATTAGATTGATAGCCATTTTTTATTTTAAGACATGTAATTTTTGAAAAAGTTATTTTTCTTTTTTTCCCAACTTAAGAGCATTGGTTATAGTTACTTTCATTTTTCTTTCATTCATCTCAATAACATATGCACCGACACTTTTTTTTTTTTTTTTTTTTTTTTTTTTTTTTTTTTTTTGACTTTTCCATTTTTTTTCCTTTTACTTTTTTTTCTATGTTTGTCGCAGAGCTTTTTGGAGCTTTTTAGGGCGATGAGCGGTGAGCAATGAGCTTTTTCATTTTTAGTTTTCATTTGGCAAAAGGGCGGTGAGCTTTGCTATTTTTTTAGGAAAGCTCATTTTTGCAATGCTTCTTTAAGAAGCTGTGAGCGATGAGCAGTGAGCTGAGGCTACAGTTCACAGCTACTGCTCACAGCTACTTTTGCCAAACATAGCCAAAGCGCAGAGCTTTTTGGAGCTTTTTAGGGCGATGAACGGTGAGCAATGAGCTTTTTCATTTTTAGTTTTCTTTTGGCAAAAGAGCGGTGAACTTTGCTATTTTTTAGGAAAGCTCATTTTTCCAATGCTTCTTTAAGAAGCTGTGAGCGATGAGCAGTGAGCTGAGGCTACAGCTCACAGCTACTACTCACAGCTCACTGCTACAACTCACAGCTACTTTTGCCAAATATAGCCTTTATCTTTTCTTTTGTTTTAAAACTAGTACAAGTCTTTAGCCTCCGCCATCTTAAAAACTAGTTTGTTTCGAAAAACCTCGTATTCCATTTTTTTATAAAACAATATTACTCGTACTAGTGTAATATTCGTAGCGATAGTGTAACACTTCACATATTGATAATGTACTAGCAGGGTACCCGCGCGATGCGACGGCGGGTACCCTGTGATTATAATTTTAGCGAGCAATGTTTTCTAGCTATATACATATTGTGGCAATAACTTTACAAATAGTGACATTTTTAAGTAAAAAATAAACTATTGTATACAAAAATAGTACAGTGCGCATGTGATACTGTAAAAAACTACTAAAAATATAAAAACAGTACACAGTAATATTGTGAATATACGAGGTCAAAATTGTTGAGAGTGAAAAACTACATATTTAATCATCAGCCAACTACGACGAAACCCTTTTTTCTCACCTACAATAGCAAATTGTATACAAAGTCACATGCGCAAAGAAAACTCTCATTCATTGCCAATTCTTCTCATCTGTTGTTCGTCTCCCTCTACTATCATCGATCTACCGTCACGATCAAGTGATCAACAAACCATATTTTATGTGCCCAAAAATAATTCGTGAACCAAACTTGATTCAGCCCAAAAATAATCACAACTTTGGCCCGAATTTGTTTTCTTAACTCATATCAACCTATTACTAAACCTAATCAGAACTATCAACCTATTACTAAACTCAGCCCTCTTGAAAAAATTATACTGTAGCCAAAAATCCAAAATATTCGGCCCTAATGATAAAATACAATACTACCCTAAACCTAAAAAAACATATAGCAGCCACCACTTCCTTTAGTTTCTCTCTTAAATTGATGCACACAAAATCTATACATTTCACTTGATCCTTGGCAATGAAATTTATACACCAAGAAACTTAGACAATGTACTTTATCTTTGTTGATTCTGGATCAGGTAGGTTTTTGATGGGTTTGAGTTCTTCTTGTGCGTCCGTCCTTACACAAATCACAAACTTAGATTCTTTCTTTGTGGGTTTCGACTTCAGAGATCTTTGATAAAAGGTCTCGGGTAAGCTTTTTGTTTTTAGTTGGGATATTTCATAGATCAATGATGGGTTCTTAGGGATCTTTAAAGATCTTATCTTGAAAATGACCAAACCCGAGATCTTATTGTTCTTTTCATTTTCGTTGAGTTTTTGAGAAAAATGGGGTTGTGAGAAATATGATCGCAACACATATTTTGATGATAATATGCAAATTTTTACGAAGTATTGTATTTAAGTTTATTGTTTACATTTTTTTTTTCTTTTTTGACATCAATGTGGATTGAAGCATTAAAGAGATATTGTGTTTGTTATAACAAGATAGATGCAAATATTTGTACATTGTGCTTTATATTTTCTATTAATTGGTGATGAGGCATATTAATTAATAGTATTAATGTTGTAAGTCTGAAAATTACACTATCCTTATTTTGTTGTACACTATGCTTATTTTGTTGTAAGTCTGAAAATTTTGTGCATTAAAGTGTTGTAAATCATGCTTAAATTCTTGTAAGTTTGAAAATTTTGGAGAGAGAGTCATCCCTCTATTATATGTAGTATAGATTACTCGTACTATTGATGAAGTCCTTGGCTTAGAGGCATTCGTGTTTTAGTGTCTTTATTTCGTTTAAATGACTCTATATGCCAGGCATTGGCCGTTGTGCATATGAGCATGTTCATAGCACATATTTTTTATTCTAAGAGTGGTTCATCCCACTCTTTCATGTACGGTTCTCATTTATATAATCACCGGGTATAACCCATTACTCAATATATATATATATATATATATATATATATATATATAAAACTCAATAAACAAAAGCCAAAAACTGTTGCCATGACACATATCACATATATGGACCCATTATCAAACCCGTCATACTCTTCTCATTTTGCCACCTCTATCCATCTACTCACATTATATACTCCGTATACACCATGAAAGAAAATGAGGCCGTTTCAAGTTAACAAATAAGCCAAGAAGATCATTATAGTTTAAAGTTTAAACATTTGGATATATTAGTCGTGACCAGATAACCTATTTATTCAATTCACTGAATTTGAGGTGGTTAGGTTTTTAAAACAATATTAATATGATAGATCTAGCTAGACGTGCTATACATTGTTGTTTGTTGGTGCTTTTAGATACCTATGACAATTTTCAAGTATTCTTTTATATATAGTAATTTCTTTTGTTTTCAAAAGGCCTACAGTTTAGTTAAAAAGGAACAACTTGAAATTCTTCTAGTACTATATGTTATGATGCTTGTTACATTGTTAACGTTTTTTTTTCTCTATCTGTTTTTCTTCTTCTTCTTCTGTTGTTTATGGGCAACTTTTTCCCACTCTATACCATTTGTCTCCTAATATTCTCACAAATTAATGTCTTCATGGAGACTTGAACTCACAATCTCTAGATTGGTGACCAACGCACCTACCACTAAACCAAATGCCTTCAGTTTTAAGGTGTATATATAGTGACTCAAAAGTTTAATTTTTCAAATATAGTATACCATTAATGTTGTTTTTCTCTTCGTTTCATATTAGGTGCAGTAGCGGTGATTACCCTGTGCAAGTGAGGCAGCCGCACAGGGCCACCATTTGCGAGGGGCCTCCAATTTAGTATATGTTCATTAGGAGTAGTATTTATACATATCATGTTTCAAATTTTTACAACCACTTTTAAATACTATCCAAGTTGATCTATAAAGGCCCGCACCATACATATTAGAAAGAGTGAAAGATTTAGATTTGATATGGAACAATATGTGTAATATCAATGAACTATTTATTTTCCACACTAGTTAAGTTGTTCATAATCTACGGGGCCTTATTCATAGTTTCGCACCGAACCTCTCAAATCAATGGGACGATTATGATTAGGTGCCCACATTATTATTTTGAGATGTCCAAAACTAATGTTCCATTTTACATTTCAACCAATGAAGATAAACTTTTACGAGGGAATATAATATTTGATTGGTGGAGGATTTCATAAATCTTTTTTGTATTAAGAAAAGAAAGTGAAAGTTCAGTCCTCACAATTTCTCTATCCCATTGCAAAAAAGAAGACAACAATCTTTTCATTTATTATGCAGAGACGGAGCTTGAACTATTTCCTTGAAGAGGCCGAAATGGAGTTGTATCATTTAGGATGGGCCAAACTACAAATTGTTCCTATATGACATAACTATACCATTTGGTGATACACTCGAAAAAAAATCTCAAGTAATTGTCTGTATCCTCAATAATTAAGTTATCTAAGAATATTAAAAAGATATGTTCTTTTTTATTCATGCAATCTAAGCAAGGTCCTAGAAAAAACTAGTTTGATGGTGACAACTTAATCATCAATATCCTAATCAATGAACATTTGACAAATTGGGATTAGCGTTGTACTATGAGAAAATTAAGAACAATGTATGTAACCATGAATTGACATTGTCAAGTTTTTTTTCTTTCTTTTATATATTCCAAAACTGATTTTGACACACGTGAATCTAAACTATTTCACTTCATGTGAATTTATGTCGTCGTCTTAGGTGATCTCAATAGTAAAAACCAATAATCCTTTGATTCCTTCGAATTTCGTGCAGCATAATGATTTTATCAAAAGATATGGCATAACCAATGAGAAATCAAAACAAAAATGTGCAATGTATCCTTATGTTTACTCTGGTCAACTTTTTCATGTTTTGCTTTCGAAGAGCGCAAACTTCAGGACGCAACTTAAATGTAGTGACTAGTGACACAATGAAGGACCTAGGATTTTCGAGAGATTATTGCACAAAATTTTCCAGCCAAGCAAGAGTTGCACTATAAAGAATATGGCACAAATATCGAAGATTGCACAGACCAAAAAACGACTACACTTCGCAATTTAAAATCGAGTGTTACCCGTGCCACACCCAACATCCATGTAGGACCGTCCCTGATGGCAAAAGAACAGTGTCATAAACGCCACGCTAGCATGACTAACAATGACATTGAGCCTAAGTACATTCGATCGGTGGTGGTGACACACTGACACTCGGTGTCATGAACGTGTGGAAGTGTTTATTGAAAGAAATCTTTCACTTGATCCATGCTCAATGAAGATACAGTTAGTTAATCATATTTCTAGTCATGGTCGATTGTGGAAACAGTTGAACACGTCAATGAGTCGAAAAGCAATGCTTTTGATAAATTATAAAAGTTTAATATGTTTATGATCATGATCACCGCATTATTATAAGCTCGTAACAACAGGCTCAGCATGATGAACGTCACATGGTTAAATCTCGTAACAAACTTTGGAAAATATGTATAGCAGTTTTTCAATAACCCGCTTTTTATTTTTATTTTTATCTAAATTGTTTGTCTTCTTTGGGTAAACGGTGGTTTATACGCTGGATAAATTTTATTAGACCAAAAAACATTTAAGTATATAGGATGTGAGTGATCGAATCTCAAATCGCAGTCCGTTATAAAGACGGGAAACAAACACACAATTTGTTGCCCGTTTACCTTCCACCCCTATGTAAATCCAAAACTTAATTCAATAAATATAAATTGGATATTACCCTCAAAAAATAAAAAATAATAAAAACAAAAAATTGTTCTTCAAACCAAACTTATCATAAGTATGACAAACCAAGACTTATGAAAAATTACTCTATGAAACTACGAACGACTAGTACGATCATGAACCTTTATATCAAAAGCATCACAAATAGCTAGTTGCTCTTCAGTCAAATCTTTCGCAGTCATCATCATTATACGGGTTATTATCATAATCATATTTTCAACGCTTGTATAGGCTATACCTCCACTATTTGATGCCATGAAACCTGCAGTTTCATTAAAAACCTTTTCCACTTCATTCTCAGTATCCTTGTCACCCATACCAGCCATATTAGACGTTTGTTGCTCATGTGCCAATTGTACCTCATTCACAAGAGTAACATCATTAGACGTTGGTTGCTTAACATTTTCAGCAATTGAAGTATCTACAGTCTCGAAAATCATGTCATTGTCCTTCAACGCTTCAAACAAATTCTTAAGAATAACCAGGTTTATATCATCCGAGTTCACGGGTCCATTTTTACTAGAACTCGAGACTATATTAGTTGTGTCTTTCTTCGAAGTCGTGGCCGCATTTTTCCCCTCAGTTCCATTCTTCTTTGACGTTCCAGCCCCACCCGGTTTAGAAACAAGACGATATCCAAATTTCTTAGTTTTAAAACCTATAGATTTAGCGTGTTGCTTACCTTTAATATTACGGTTTTGTACCACTTGGAACCTATCATTTTGGACAGCAACATTCTTCATGTGACTTATTTCACTTTGACTCCTTAAATCAACACCTAAAGTCGCACGAGAGTCAGAAGCCACACATTTAGAGCATAGATTATCATCATGTCCAAACACCAAATAGCTACCACATGGCGGTTTTCACTCGTATTACTTTAATTGTATACAATAAGAACCTGATCCCTCCATATAAGGAGTATCAATCATCATATTATCTTTGTGAGGAAGGTTAACCCTCATGTTAATCAACGCACGCGCAAATTCCAAACGACCCCCAAGAGTCCATACACATAGTGCTCGTATAAGAATCGAGAATATTTGGTGCACCCAATCTAATAGCAATAGCATTCAACCAATCCTCAGTAAATGCCATAACCGAAATATCATGCAATTTAACCCAAATCGGAACATATTTTAGTTCTATTTTTAATAGGTACTAATTATGAGACCACTTCTTGCAAACGGTGTATATATAGTACTTGCAAATAATTAGGGGGTGTTTCTTTTTTCCTCTTAGCTAAGGGATCCTATTTAATATTATTACTTTTTAGATGGAACCCACAAAAATCCCTTAAATGGTCTATATGCACAAGGCTTAATTTATCATCTCCTCCCCATTAAGATGCTCATATGAAAGTGGGACCCATATGAATCCTTAGCTAAAGAAAAAAAAAACAACTCCTTAGTCTATTATAAAATATGCATTTCCTTTTAATATACTTTCAAACAGTGTATATATAGTACGTAGTTAATTACATGCATTCGTGTGCAAATAAAGTGTTAATAATATGACCTTTATGATCGATATTATTCGATCCAAACATGATGTTACATGCACATTAAAGTGTAAAGTAAAGTAGTAAACAACTTCGTACACAAATATATATGTGGGGCCTTATGTTTTTACACGATCTACAAGGAATATTACGAGTGACAAACAACATGTTTACGACCTTGATCTTAAGATGATGGTTTAAAATAATTGATTAGGACAACTAACCTTATGCATGGAATATAGATTCATAATTGATGTTAAAAGGAGTGTTAATTTCACCTCCATTGCTTTACTTTCTTTTGAGTTTTGGCCCATTTTGTACGAACGTAAATTTATTTCAAAAAGTTTGATCATTGCTAATCGGATTTATTTTGTACTGTTTTGTAATTATATCTTACTAGAATGGTGTGACAGTAAATCTTTATGCGATATGACTCTTTGTTTCGAAAGAAACAAGCATAAGTTACAAAGTAATCGTACAAACTTTATTAAAATCGTTGATCCAATCATTCCATGTTTAATCATATACCTGTACATTAACAAATCATAATTAAGTATGGCTAAACGTTAACAGTATTGACACGCATATAGAGTCTATAGAATTATAAGACTTCACACTCCCAAATTTCTAACTGTCCAAATTTAGAAATGCAAAGTATATACGTTGCATGTCTAAGAAAACCATGCATGTAGTTCAAGCAATCAACCCTATATTAAGCGCGATTTAATTGACATGATGAAGAAAAGCATGTTGCATGTACACGAATATATGTTTGAAGTTTTTATGCTCCATTCAAATTCAACCAATACGTAGACATAAGACATTACAATTCCACACGTTTAAAATCTACGTTTAGCAAGAAGTTAGAATAATAAAATCAACCAACCTAAAAGCACACCAAAGACAATTCTGATACACTTCTGTACCCACACTCTATCCAAGAAAAAAGACTTCACTGCCCACAACAACTTGACGAACACACAAAGTTAAAGTTATACTCCAACTTTCTTTTGATCTTTCTGGAATGAAATAAAGTAGTAAGCTGGCTCATTGTACATCCTCTGGTATCCATATACTCTATGCTATAATTAATACAGTAGTATTTACAAAAGCGAAAATTATGTTGTAGGACACTGCACAACCAATGTGATAAGCAAAGGACTAACTTTTTTTTAATACACCCAAACAGACATGTTGGTCGCAAAGGTTATATTGCGACCAAATAACTCAACACGTGTCACCATTTGAGCAACTTGGAAAAAAAAATCCATGTCACTGGTAGCGAAGAAAGTTACCCAATCAAAAAAATATACGCCACCAATGCATTTCACATTTCAAATTTTGATATTAAATGAAGAGAATATAAAAGGTGCAAAATTCACCGTTAAACTTTTTGATATTTACAACTTTTTTAAATTACAAACCTTAGTCGTCAAATATCTAGCAAATATCTATGGATTTGCTAATAAAAATTATATCGTTGCAAAGAGCTCTGGACTACGAATAAAACGAGCCCGATATCGATATGCTTTTGACGTATATACGATTTTATAAAGAATGTTGATGTTTGATATACAATCCTAGAACTTTATAACTTCATTACCTCAACACCATTAGAGATATTCACCCTTAATAGGATTACATGCACATCTTTTTCTCCTTTGAAATATATAATGCATCTCATTGTTAGTGCAAACAATTTTTAATCTAAACCGCATTTGCCTACCATTTCTCAAATGTCAAATCCAACAATTTCCCAATTTACTTTTTCAACTGGTGAAGATTAACACTAGCAGTAATAATTGAGTTAGTACTGCTAGCACATATATGGTTTGTACTGCTTATGAAGAAAACGTGTAGAAGGATAAGTATAGATAAGATTTAGTGAATATTCTATATTGTTAATCTTATACAAATATTGTGCGTGTTATAGTTATCTTGTAAAGGACTCCTTGTGCCTATAAAAGGAGATCTTAGGTTAGGTTTTATGCACGTATCATTTTGAGAAAGCTTCAAGGTTGTAACCCTAGTGATAGCAAAGATCACTTATATTATCATTAATAATATTGAAGCGATTTGATTGGTTAAACACTCTTGTTCATATACATTCAATCACTGTTCCATTTATACATCACATAAGGTGTGTGTTAACATCCTCACAAGTGGTATCAGAGCCAGGTTCTGATACTTTGAATTAGAAGATCCAAAGAAGAAACTCTTTTACTCATACTAATGGAGATGGAGAACTCTCAGTCCAACATTGCTGCTAGGCTTCCAAAACTCAAACTCAATGAGTATGAGATGTAGGGGTTAAGGATAGAGCAGTACTTCTTGGTTCAAGATTATGCTCTTTGGGAGATCATTCTGTTGGTGATTCTTTCAAGCCAGGTTTTTCAGAAGAAACAGTTGAAGGCAAGCCTGTTCGTAAGAAGAATGATTTGAAGGCTAGGAGCTTGCTTCTATTGACTCTTCCTGATGATCAAGTGCTTGCTTTTAGTAAGTACACTACTGCAAAGACCTTGTTTGAAGAAATTTGTGCAGTGTTTGGTGGCAATCAAGCTACCAAGAAGACCAAACAGACATTGCTGAAACAAACTTTTGAAAATTTTTCTTCAACCAACAATGAGACTCTTGATCATATGTTCACAAGGCTGCAGAAGATTGTTACTCAGTTGACTGTTTTAGGTGTTGAGATAGACAAGGAAGATCTCAACATGAAGTTTCTAAAAAGTCTACCTCCAGAGTTCAACACTCATGTTATTGTCTGGATGAATAAGCCAGAAGTTGACACTATGAAGCTTAATGATCTTTACAACAATTTAAGTTTGTTGAACAAAGATTGAAGAAGACTGGAAGCTTAAGTACCAGTTCTGGAAACATGGCACTTCTGTCATCTTCCAACATTAGCAAAACAGAGAAGGAAGATGATGATGATGGTGTTTCTACTGCTAGCCTTGGGGTTTCCACTGCTAGTCATAGTGTTTCTACTGCTAGTTCACAGAAGAATGTTGCTGGACTTGGAGATTCAACATTCTATGCATTCATATCTAGTCAAACAAGTGGTTCTCCTTTAACTCATGAAGACCTTGAGCAGGTGGATGATGATGATTTAGAGGAGATGGACATCAAATGGCAGGTTGCTCTTCTTAGCATGAGGGCTAAGAAATTTTGGCAAAGAAAAGGGAAGTAAATTACCATCAATGGTAATGAGACTGCAGGCTTTGATAAGAAGAAAGTAGAGTGTTTCAATTGTCACGAGTTGGGACACTTTGCAAGAGAATGTAGGAAGCCAAGGAAGCAGGACAATAGGAGCACCTGGTATAAGCAAGAGAAGAAAAAGGAGCCAACTGTGAAAGAGCCAAAGGCTATGCTGGCTATTGATGGTATTAGCTATGATTGGAGCTTCATGGCTGATGAAGAGCAAGCACCAACAGAGACAGCAATGGTGGCAACAGAATTTGCATTGATGGCTTTCTCAGATTCAGAGGTACAATCAATAGCAAGTTGTGGTAAATCATGCAGTGCTTTAAAAGAATGTGAAAGACTTACGACACTGTTTGATAATGAAAGGATAGAATTAAATAATGCCAACTTTAATCTAGCTAATCATAAAAGAGGCATATCTGTTTTAGAAGCACAACTAGAACACTATAGGGCAAATGAGTCTAAGTACAATGAAGACATAGCTGTACTAAAAATAGATTTAGACTACAAGAATGCTGTAAATGAGGCCTTTAGAGAAGAGCTAGAGAAACTTAAAAAGTTTAATGATAATGTTCAGGTAACTATACACTGGCTTATCAATCTGAGGGAATTAATAAAATTTGGGAAGTCCAAGTAGTAAATAAGGCTAAGTCAGGTGTATGATATAAGTAAAAAAGAGATACATTGCTGAAACAAATTTTGAAAATTTTTCTTCACCAACAATGAGACTCCTTGATCATATGTTCACAAGGCTGCAGAAGATTGTTTACTCAGTTGACTGTTTTAGGTGTTGAGATAGACAAGGAAGATTCCAACATGAAGTTTCTAAAAGTCTACCTCCAGAGTTCAACACTCATGTTATTGTCTGGATGAATAAGCCAGAAGTTGACACTATGAAGCTTTAATGATCTTTACAACAATTTAAGTTTGTTGAACAAAGATTGAAGAAGACTGGAAGCTTAAGTACCAGTTCTGGAAACATGGCACTTCTGTTCATCTTCCAACATTAGCAAANGATACAAGTTAGTTCCTCCACCACTAAGAGGTGTACTTTCACCTCCAGGCATAGACCTAGCACACACAGGGTTAGAAGAATTTCAAGACTTACTTTTGAATATGGCCCTAAGTTGTTAAGAATGCTAGTTATAAGAGGTTAACTAAGAGATGAAGTGTTTGAAAGTGCTAGTGATTCTTCTCTAGTTGATGATGTTTGTCTCGTGAAACCACTGCTCCAAAGTGGTTCAAGTTGAAACTGTGTCACCTAGAAAACATTTCAAACAAATCTAAGGTCACCAGTTAAGTATGCGAGATGTATAGGTCTACCAACTAGGTCACCAAGTCCTAGGGGTAATCAGAGAAATTGGAACAACTTAAAATCTCAACAACTTGGTAGTGATTTTATGATGTTTAACAAAGCATGTTATATCTGTGGAAGTTTTGAACATTTACATGCTAACTGTGGTTATCATCAGGGAAGAAGGGGCATTGGGAAAACAAGGTGAATGAAAATAATTTTTCAAAGAAATACCCACCCCTCATGTAAATAGCAACATGATTCCATAGCAGTACTGATTTAAAATTCTGGCACCAAATCACTTCTACGCAGACCTGATGAGACGAAAGTTTACGCTTTTAGGGGTCATTTAGCCTAATCTATAAATGTGATCAATATATTGCCCTAAAGTCGTTCCTTTTGTCATTTTAGTACTTTTTAGAAGAATTCTGGAATAAATGATTTGTTGGACGTTTTTTGGAGCATAAAAAGTGAAGAAAACACGAAAATATCTCAAAAGATGAATGATTGCAACCTGACGGCGTCTAAGTCACAAGGTACGCCGTCAGCAGTTTTTAACAGAGAAGGAAGATGATGATGATGGTGTTTCTACTGCTAGCCTTGGGGTTTCCACTGCTAGTCATAGTGTTTCTACTGCTAGTTCACAGAAGAATGTTACTGGACTTGGAGATTCAACATTCTATGCATTCATATCTAGTCAAACAAGTGGTTCTCCTTTAACTCATGAAGACCTTGAGCAGGTGGATGATGATGATTTATAGGAGATGGACATCAAATGGCAGGTTGCTCTTCTTAACATGAGGGCTAAGAAATTTTGGCAAAGAACAGGGAAGCAAATTACCATCAATGGTAATAAGACTGCAGGCTTTGATAAGAAGAAAGTAGAGTGTTTCAATTGTCACAAGTTGGGACACTTTGCAAGAGAATGTAGGAAGCCAAGGAAGCAGGACAATAGGAGCACCTGGTATAAGCAAGAGAAGAAAAAGGAGCCAACTGTGGAAGAGCCAAAGGCTATGCTGGCTATTGATGGTATTAGCTATGATTGGAGCTTCATGGTTGATGAAGAGGAAGCACCAACAGAGACAGCAATGGTGGCAACAGAATTTGCATTGATGGCTTTCTCAGATTCAGAGGTACAATCAATAGCAAGTTGTGGTAAATCATGCAGTGCTTTAAAAGAATGTGAAAGACTTACGACACTGTTTGATAATGAAAGGATATAATTAAATAATGCCAACTTTAATCTAGCTAATCATAAAAGAGGCATATCTGTTTTAGAAGCACAACTAGAACACTATAGGGCAAATGAGTCTAAGTACAATGAAGACATAGCTGTACTAAAAATATATTTAGACTACAAGAATGCTGTAAATGAGGCCTTTAGAGAAGAGCTGGAGAAACTTAAAAAGTTTAATGATAATGTTCAGATAACTATACACTGGCTTATCAATCTGAGGGAATTAATAAAATTTGGGAAGCCCAAGTAGTAAATAAGGCTAAGTCAGGTGTATGATATAAGTTAGTTCCTCCACCACTAAGAGGTGTACCTTCACCTCCAGGCATAAACCTAGCACACACAGGGTTAGAAGAATTTCAAGACCTTACTTTTGAATATGGCCCTAAGTTTGTTAAGAATGCTAGTGTAGAAGAGGTTAAACTAGAGAATGAAGTGTTTGAAAGTGCTAGTGATTCTTCTCTAGTTGATGATGTTGTGTCCGATGAAACCACTGCTCCAAAGGTGGTTCAAGTTGAAACTGTGTCACCTAGAAAACATTTCAAACAATCTAGGTCACCAGTTAAGTATGCTGAGATGTATAGGTCTACAACTAGGTCACCAAGTCCTAGGGGTAATCAGAGAAATTGGAACAACTTAAAATCTCAACAACTTGGTAGTGATTTTATGATGTTTAACAAAGCATGTTATATCTGTGGAAGTTTTGAACATTTACATGCTAACTGTGGTTACCATAAGGGAAGAAGGGTGGCATTTGGGAAAACAAGGGTGAATGAAAATAATTTTCAAAGAAATACCCACCCTCATGTAAACAGCAACATGATTCCCATAGCAGTACTATTAAAATCTGGCACCAAATCACTTTCTACTGCTAGACCAAATAAGACTGCTTACCCAAGACAATCTGTTTCAAGTATAAAACCAATAACAACTTTTGTTAAAACAGCACAAACAGGTAAAAGGTCCTTTTATGAGAAAAGGGTGGTTCACAATAAAAAATGGGTACCAAAAGTTAAAACAAATGAGCCAGCAGTTTCTACTGCTAGGCCAAAAGTTTCTATTACTGCTAAGGTTGTGAACACCAACAGGCAAATATGGGCAATGTTGTGAAGGCCTCAACACATTGGGAATGGAGAACTATTAAACCCAATGGTGCATCAATGACTTTCAATAAATATAACTATATTGATGCACGAAGCAGATCCAAGTCAGTAATGGCTTAGGTCCCTAAAGGAACTAATTTCCTTTATTTTATGTGCAGGAACATCCAAATGTTAAAGAAGAAGATCAAGGATACTCAGATAGTGGATGTTCAAGGCACATGACTGGCAACATGTCCTACCTCTCGGATTTCACACCCTTTGATGGACAATATGTCAGTTTTGGAGGAGGTATTGGTGGTAAAATATGCACTATGACATGGTAGGTGAGTGAATTTCATATTTTCATTTATGTTATATCATCATATATATATCCGAGAGATGTGAGTATTCAAACACTTATTATGTGAGGTGATAGTCTTGTATTTTCATGCTTGATCGTTAAATGTGTATTATCAAACCGCTCATGTCATAAATTTTTTTTATACTAATACTAAATGCCGCCTAATGAGTATTATTGTCTAAGTTAAAAGCCCATTTGCATGAGAACAAGCAAATCCCAAGTTAAGAATATTTGATGAGGTGTGATTTTGTATGTTAAGAATATTTGATGAGGTGTGATTTTGTATACTTTTAGGGGTCATTTACCCCCGAAATTAGTACATTTTGAATCATATATTGCCCTAAATGCCTTGTTTTTGAGTTTTACGTACCTGGGAATGCAACTGTTGGATATGTACTCGTTTTGGGCTCGATTAGATGAAGAAAGTAACAAAAAGACAAATTCATGCTCATGACCGGCATCTGTGAGATAGTTACCAGAAAGTGTAGTTTTAAAGTATTTTGTGATGGCTCAATGAGCTGTTTTTTGAGTTGTTTCCCATTGTATTTCCCTCATCGTCATGTTTTTCACTGCTGCTGCTAGCTCTACATCCTTGCCTAGATAGTCGCTTTTAGACTGTCGCTAACCTTGACTTGGTTGGGAATTGCTCATGTGACCTGATCGTTGACACCTTCCCATACAACTGTTGTATTGTTGTTTTTCCGAATAAAATGTTGTACCTTTAACTCGACTTAATGATGTGAAATTCCATGACAACTGTTGGAGACAGTTGATGAGATGCTACTGTAGTTTCCAGGTGCGGCTTGTTGTAACGACCCTGGAGAGGTGTCTAGTCGGGGTCGTTCGCCTAAATATGTTTTTCAGGCTTGTCTGTTGTCAGTTATTGGCCTGGGAAATTGTGTCACATGCTGGTTATGACGGGGCCTAGCCTTAGTGAGTTTATCTTGTGCCTATGATGAGCGTCTAGGCTTTAGCTAATTGGGCTGAAACTGTATACGCTTTTAGTTTAATTGTCTTTGTAATAGTTAATGTACTAGGGACTAAAAGTGTAATAAGTCTATTGTCACAAATAATTTAAAGAGTATAAATACCATAATCATTAGATGACAATGACAACTCTTTCCACATTTTCCCTTCGTGGTAAAGTTGACATAATGTAGATCTTTCGTGACTACCAATTATTTCTCTCTCCAACTGAGACTAACAAAACCATATTTTAAATGCTCAAGTTTCCATAAATCATGAAAAAACTCTCCCAACCCAATATTCTCTAGCGAAATTGGCGACTTTTCTACAACCCTAAATCGTTTTTTCCTGCTTAATCGATCTCTACTTTTTTCCTCACAAGCTTCATTAAGTTTTGATTATATCTCGTATATGATCTCTTCTTATTCATAGGCTGTTCTAGGATTCAATTAAAAATTGAGGTAAGTGTTTTTAGGATTTCTGGGAATTGCTACCAATTGGTTTTCTCTAATCGCTAGTTAGGGTATACAGTAAGTCGGTTTGATTGTCACCCTCATATCATTAACTAATTTGTGAACTGATTAATCTAGTCGGTTTATAATTACCATAAAGCAAGCATTACCACCATCATTACTTAACGATTTGGTATGGGTTAATTGTATATGCTTCATCGTGTATAAACCCTAGTTTTTTAACTAGGGTTTTAATCATTTAGCTTTAGTTGGCGTGTTTTATTGGTTCTGGATTACTATGATATGTTGTTAAAGGGTTTTATGTTTTGTTTTGATGTCGAATTTGGGAGAGGATCAGAATACTTTGCCACATCCGGTGGTGAATTTGGGTGAGGAGCATAATAATGGGAATGCTCTTTTTGATGTTGCTACTAAGGGTGATGTACGCAAATCTGGAGGTATGACACATTCTAGTGTAAGTAGGGATATTAATGATGCACCTAATTCAGATGCTCCTAAAGGTTCATCAATTCCTTGGAGTTCTAATGGTACGAATTTAGGTCATAATGAGTACTTGGGGTCGTATGGTAGTACGCATGATGTGGTTGAACCAAATGTTACGGGGGTTCATTCAAGTGTTGTGGCTTCACCTCAGGTTACTTCTCCTATGACGAGTTTTAGTGTTTCTTTGCAATCCCAAAAGTTTGGTACACGTAGGGACACGCGTAATTCTAGTGTGAGTGGTAATGTGGCTGCAAATCATGTTACTAATTCTTCTAATTAACCCAACTCAAGTGTATTGAAGCAACCCCAATCTATGAAAGACCCTAATATGAAGCCGGTTTCATATGCGGGTGCTACGGCTACTGATCTTAAGACGCACAAATCTAATTTTCTCAGGTTGGAATGTAGTAAGAAAACAAATGATGTGGATTTATCCGTTCCTATGAAAGTGGTAGAATTGGTAAATTCCAGATTTCAGAATACGTTATATGGTTATTTTCTTGGTAAACGTATTGCTTTTCCGGTTTGATTATTATGTGCGCAATGCGTGGGCTAAGTATGGCATTCAAAAGGTTATGATGAATGCGAAGGGCTTCTTCTTTTTTAAGTTTACCTCTCAGAAAGGTGTTGAAGATGTACTTGAGAACGGCCCGTGGATGATTAGGAACGTGCCTATAATACTGAAAAATTGGACTTTAAACACTAATCTCCTCAAAGAGGATTTGACAAACATTCCGGTGTGGGTTAAATTCCATGATGTCCCTCTTGCTATGTTCTCGGATGATGGTCTTAGTCTCCTAGCCACATTGATTGGTACGTCGAAAATGTTAGATGCTTATACTAGTCAAATGTGCTTGGAATCAGGGGGTCGAAGTAGTTTTGCTTGGTGCTTGATTGAAATCAAGGCGATCAGGTACTTAGGGAGAGCCTCACTGTTGAGATACCATTACTTAATGGGACGGGTTCTACTATTGAAAAGATTCGGGTTGAATACGAGTGGAAACCGCCTCGGTGTGATACGTGTAAGCTTTTTGGTCATACGCTGCTTGATTTTCTTAAATATGTTCCACCTCTTACTCAGCCTAAACAGAGTGATAATGAAGGTTTTCAAACGGTCAATAACAAGAATAAGGGTAAGAATGGTGGTCATAATGCTCCAGGTAAAGGAGGTTTCACCAAACCTGCTATGGGTCCTAAGNTAAGCTTTTTGGTCATACGCTGCTTGATTTTCTTAAATATGTTCCACCTCTTACTCAGCCTAAACAGAGTGATAATGAAGGTTTTCAAACGGTCAATAACAAGAATAAGGGTAAGAATGGTGGTCATAATGCTCCAGGTAAAGGAGGTTTCACCAAACCTGCTATGGGTCCTAAGTTTAGGTATCAACCTAAAGCCCCTCCTCCTGAACCCAAGAAGGTGGATACTACAAAGAAGAAGGCCACTGATGTGGCTAGTACGAGTGGTACGAAGATTGCTACATCAAACCGGTTTGCTGCTCTTCATATGGATGATAGTGATGACTTTGGTATTCCTACCAATGAAGTGACTAAGGATGTGAATTATGGTATTCCAAAGGAAGCTAAGGAGGACGGGTCTTTAGAGACTGGTAATGCATCACAAGAACCGCTTGCGAGTGATTCAATGGGAACAAAGGAGGTTGGTTCTACTCCTATAGTTGAGAAAATTAGAGAGCTTGAAAAACTATTTATTGATGGGAAAGTTACTCTTGTTGATGATGATGGTCATCCTATTCAAAAGGTTGATTATCTGGGGTCTAATTCTTCTACTTAAAGGGTTAACCCATTCTCTAAGGTGGGAGAGAATGTTGTTTCAGATAGTGATGAAGACGAGGTTGTGAATACGTTTGATGAGTCCATGAACCTATTTGGTGGTGGTCATGATCGTCAAGATGATTATGATGACTATGTGGATCAGATATACTTTATATGACACGTATGGTATCAAGCTCCAAGTTCTTGGTAGGAAGTAATTTTGTTTTAATAGGAGTCTAATGGTATCTTTTGAGTAGTGGTTTTTTCTTATTTAGAGAATTCGGATTTTTTTTCCCTAACTCTCTTTATCGTTTTTTTTGTTTTCTGGTTCTATTGTAAGTGGGTTTAGGGAGATGATTAACAAGGGGTTTTTGAATCCTAAGGGTGTTACTGAGGTGTCTGAGCCTAGTGGGAAGGTTAGTGGTAGCGATAATTCTGAACATGTGAATGTGGGGACTACTAGTGATAATAAGGATACTCATGTTAATGTTGAGTGTTCTAATCAAGAGAATCCGATTTCTCTTGATACAGATGTAGGTGGTAATGTGGATGTTAGCGAGCCTGCTGGTCCATTAGAACCTAATGGTGCTACACAGCCTAATGTTGAGCAATTGTTAGCTAATGCGCATAGGAAGTTTGATGAGGCAATCAATAAAATTCAATGTGAGATTGTTGCTAATAATCCTTCTTCGAGTCTTAGTGGTACTAATGTGGATATGAATAAGAGTGCAACTTATGGTCCTAATGCTCCCAAGGTTGATACTGCTAATGGGACTGGAGTGAAGTCGGTTACTTACGCGGGGGCTACTTCTAATGAACCTCGGAAAAACGCGTCTAATTTTCGGAGGTTGGAATGTAGCAAAAAGAAGGATGATGTTGATCTTTCAGTTCCAATGAATGTAGTGGAAGAGGTGAATATGAGGTTTGAGAACACTCTCTATGGATACTTCCTTGGTCAACGCCTTGCGTTTCCTGTTGTTGATTACTATGTACGCAATGCATGGGCTAAGTTTGGTGTGCATAAGGTAATGATGAATGCAAAGAGGTTCTTCTTCTTTAAGTTCACCTCGAAGAAAGGTGTTGATGATGTGCTTGAAAACGGTCCTTGGTTGATCAGAAATGTTCCTATTATTCTTAAACCATGGAATTTGAACAC